>CM046836.1:31153330-31387138 GCA_025618425.1 Heliocidaris tuberculata
TATTTTCTATGAAAACGAAGTACTATTATATACTTTCACTTTCAACTGGTTCTTATACATTCTGCAAATGTCAAAATGTATTTCTGTTTACTGCATATTTCCATTACTAGTCCTAGTGAAAATTAGCACGCCTCTTTCATTCTTTCTCATGTGTATGTAAACAGCCTCTGAAATTTGGACAGAAGGCTTTATGTCACAATTATTCAATTAAAATTTCTGTCCCTGGCGTTCCAGTGGTTACATTATCTATACTTGTTCAATAGGTTTTTTTTACCGATTTGTAATGTACATGTATTTTCATTGCATAAAAAATTGTAATGATAAATGCTACTACTTTCACTACAATTACAACTACTACTACAACTACAACAACTACTACCACTACTACGGCTATACTACTACTCCCACTACTACTACTACAACTACTACTACTACTACTACTACTACTACTACTACTACTACTACTACTACTACTACTACTACTACTACTACTACTACTACTACTACTACTACTACTACTACTACTACTACTACTACTACTACTACTACTACTACTACTACTACTACTACTACTACTACTACTACTACTACTACTACTACTACTACTACTACTACTACTACTACTACTACTACTACTACTACTACTACTACTACTACTACTACTACTACTACTACTACTACTACTACTACTACTACTACTACTACTACTACTACCGGGTTCGCTTGCTATTCATAAGAACCGCTATTCATAAGAACCGCTATTCATTTAACACACGCTATGAAAAGCGGTCCTTATGAGTAGTTATGAATGGATGTCCTTATGAATAGCGAGGAAATTTGTCTATGGTTTGCTCGCTATTCAGAAGGACCGCTATTCGTACAAAACCGCTATTCATTTAGTCACGCGTTCTGGATAGCGGTCCTTATGAATAGTGGTCCTTGAGGTTACCCCACTACTACTACTACTACTACTACTACTACTACTACAACTACACTACTACTACTTTCTACTACTGCTGATAATAACAATAATAATAATGTGTAACAACTCCATAAGCCTTTCCTCTCTCATTTGCTTCATTTTACTCATTCACTACTACACTGTGGGCTGTATTATCCTACACGTTCAAACATAGGGAAAATATGACAGTTCTCGAGACAGCTCGTCATAATTTGCCAGCAAAGTAGTTTTATTTCCGTCAGTAGGTTTCTCACTCCTTTCATGGAAGGAAAAAACATCACTGTAAATCGTTGCCACTTAAAATACAAGAAAGAGGGAACAAAAATAGCATCTGAACAGTATCACAAAAAATACACATACAAAAAAAATCTACGGACAATAGAAAAGAAATATCAAGGAATAGATGAGGGAATAATCTTTTAACCGAATATAAATCACACTGAAAACCCATGATGGCTCACAAATGGATCATAAATATAGAGAGCAAGATGTCCAGAAGTACAAAGAAATGAACAGATTAATCAACTCTACACTTCTAGGACTTCACCGGTGATATTTGCAAATTACTGCGGAGAAAATGTGCAAAGATTTAATGAGATAAAGACAAAATATTGGAGCACATTGCACTATGTGTGCCTTGTTTCTAATCATATAATGGGCTTATTATGACCTTAACCTGACATTCTACGTTGATTCTTGGTAGACTATCCGGTATCTCGCCAAGTATTTGCAATGTCACATCAGTGTAAGGTGAGACATCACCTATCTTTGGAAAAACTTGAAATTCCCACTTAAAAACAAAAAAGAAACTCAAAAACATGTACAGCACAGTGGGTGCATTAATTATTGGAGTGGGAGTCGGTTCCATACTTGGAATGGTCCTCGGGTAAAAGCTGTACTTTTACGTGTCTGCCCTCAGAGGAGGTCTAACCAATGACGTATAGGCTTGTCTTTGTACCACGAAATGTGAAATATGCAGGTTTCTTTGGAGAAAGGTGAGCCTTCTCTTGGCTTTACCAGCCATTTTGCATACATGGTATTCCCATTCAAGGCCAGAAGAGAGTTCTACTCCAAGGTATGGACGGTGTTCCATTTGCTCCAGCTCAGATCCCATAATATTTGATGCGTTCTCAATGGCTTAGCATTTTGCAAATTTGCTTTCTGAAATAAAACCTCTGGATAATCTCTGGAAAGTGAACTTTGAGCATATATAATTATCACAATATAATTTGATGAATGTTGTAGTTGAACTTTAGAATATAAATCCTCTGATATTGCTCCATTTCTGTAAGAATTTCACGATAATATGGCGAACCAAGCCATTATCAGGAGAACGTTAATGAAAAGATACAAAGAGACTACAGTGTTCATACTTGGTGACAAGTAAGTGAAAGCCTTAGAAATTACATAGCATCTACCAGTTGCAGACCATCATATTGGCTATTAAGCAATGGGTATTCAAGACTGTAGATGTGTATTAAGCGATATAATCAAGTAAACAGAGCTGGAGAAATAGCAGAATCTGGACATAAATAGAGCAAATTTCCACTCTGATCTGACTACTTGATTATTGTTGGTTAAGATAGCATAGTATAGTAGACAACATATTTTACTTTCCAATGCTGTGCTACACTCACTGAATCTAGAATGGCATACATTGGGCATATTGTTATATCATTTCGATCCGTTTCAGAATCTTTCGACACTGATCCATTTCTTTTCTTTGTGTCCACTAAGAGGATCAAGACAGAACTTTATCCAACTTAATGAAATCTGTAAATGGTAGATGCTTCAATTCCACACAAATTCCGATATCATAGAATAAATGATCTTACTATACTGAAATTTAGATGGGTTTGTTGCACATGAAAAAGCAGAGAGTGAAGCCTGCACTAATATCTGGAATAGAAAACACAATTAATTCCACCCTGTCTACTATTTTCACTGTACTTAAATACAGATTACGGTGCAAAATGATGTGAACAAAGCCAATGCAAATGATTTTGGATGTAATGAAACAAAAAGAGATACAATAATACTATGTTAATACTTGACAGTGAATATAGTTCCATTCTCTCTGCATGATCATTATCATGTACGATACTGTTATACAAGCTCTGATACCTCAAACCTGCTTTAAGCTGATAGATAGTGCCAACAGCCAGGCTTTTCTGAACATGAATTATCATAAACATTCAGAATAAAAGAGGCTGTACAACAGTATTATCCATCCCGAAAGGCAAATATAAAAAGATAAAGTTGTAAATACACAAACAACAAAAAGATGGTAGAATACAGTCTGAGGTTTATGGTAATGAGGCACCGAAGGGTATAAGGTTGGTATCAGGATAAAAGATGTTCTCCAAAAGTCTGTACAAGATCAGTTTATACAAAGGAGAGAGCACTTTTAGGAGAAACAACAGATTGCACAGAGTTTATGTCCTCACGATCACCATTCAATCCAATGCTTTTGGCTTGCATAGAACACTGAAGGTAGGCAGAAAATAAGACAACCATTCCAAAGTAAGCATTAAAAACAACAGCATCAGAAGCTTGGCAATTAATATCCAAACTGTTGATCATTGAGATACCACAATGTCAGTGCTAAATGAAAGCATTCTGACCGAGATGATAATTAAAGGCTAAAAAAATATCAACTGATTTCAAAATAAACTACATGCTGTTACCAACTTTAAAGGGGTACCAATCACCCAAAAATATTTTGCTCTGTATGTTAGAGGTTCCAAGTCATTATACTACATTCAAAATATGGGCTTCAAATATTACTTCTATAAAGAGATATTGCAAGTTTAATTACACTCTCTACATCGTAAAAGCGACTCGTGAGTAGACTACTCGACGCACCCGTACACGCTGGCCAATATAAGGGCTCGCGCGAAACCCAACTCAGAGTTCGCTTCCGTGCGTGCACCTTCATGTTATTCTTCATTTCCTTCATACTCCTTAATTGTTGACCTATAGACTACCAGAGAGAGTTCTTTGAGGTTGATTTTATACTTTCTAGCTGAACACAAAGGATTTTTTTTCAGGTGGTTGGTATACTATAAGCATAATGCAGGAACTCAAAGAAGTTACAATGTAGGTGAGAACTCAATGCTTCAATTCACACTCACTTTTTTGTTGACATTTGCTTGACACTGCCTTAAGTTCCGATTGCCCATTTAAATTACTCCTCTTAAAGTCTATTGTGCAAAGATTTACAATTTTACCTGGTTTAAACTCATCAATGATTGCATTAAGATGACTAGATGGGGCCCAATTACATAATCAATTTTAATGTGAATTACATTGACAATAATTATACCAGATGATAACTGTACCTACTTGATAGAGTATTTACCTATTCTTCCCTTAGGGTGAAATAAAATC
This sequence comes from Heliocidaris tuberculata, assembly GCA_025618425.1. Lineage (NCBI taxonomy): Eukaryota > Metazoa > Echinodermata > Echinoidea > Camarodonta > Echinometridae > Heliocidaris > Heliocidaris tuberculata. The sequence goes on from CM046836.1 coordinate 31,157,682, forward strand.
TCGTATTTGGCATGATTTGTTCAATTGAATACCTCGTACATTTCAAACAAAGTTTAATTTCAGAACTACATCTTACTGATAAATTATAACATCAATAATAATAATACATAAAATTAAGAATTCAAATATCCAATGAATAGAAATAACATTCCATCGAATAAGAAATTTTACTACTACATCAAGGATATTATTCATTTACTTGAGAATCTTATGGATCATTATGGATAAAATTAACTGGAAATTGAGTTCATTCAAGGAAAGGAGGTTGCGGGCTTAAGGGTGTACATGAGGGTATGCCTGCAAAACAGAGCTGTCTTTCTTATGAATATCAAATGCAAATCATATCTATTTAAATATACTTTAAAAGAATGAATAAAAAATATTACAGTTCAAAATAAGAAAGAAGAAAAGCATTTGCAAAAGTAAGTGATTGCTTATTCTGTTGACACAGAATTTAACTCTCTATAGACATTTGGTTACAGTATAGTTGTGTGAATTTGTATCGATTTTTTTTTAAAGGTATAACATTACCCAGGATTCAATCATCTACCAGTACATCATAGATATGAATGTTGTTTCTTAAGCCCACCGCACACCGAAATTGGAAATAAATCGCAATGGCATTAAATATGCGCATTTTAACAAATAGAATATACCTGGGGAGCGTTTCATCAAGTGTTTTGTCAGTGATTTTTACCGACTACTGTTATAAGCTACTGAAATCCTTGCATCTGATTGGCTGAGAGCAAATTTGTCAGTAAAAATCACTGACAAAACACTTGATGAAATGCTCCACTGATTCAGGTTCTGAATAAGGATATGAATAAACATAGGATTTTGGTGTGCTGTCAGCTTTATACCCTGAATAAGGGCCAAATCAGTTTAAAAACATAGACAATTGTAGGACTAATCTGACTTTGACTTGGGGCCAAAAGCTCGCAATGGGTCGCTTTAAAATTTTTTTTTACTATCTATATGACTATCCAGTACCTCAATCCAAAATATTTCATGTGTTTCAATGTTTTCATCTAATGCTTTTACATTTTCTTCCGAAATTGGATTGCAGAATGATCGTATAGACAGACCTGCCAACCCTGAAACCCAAGAAATAGGGACAAATGACAACGCAGAGGCTGAAAATCGGGACATTTCTGAGTTTCCTATACATTACTACAGACAGATTTTTGCAAAAATAGGGACACAGTGGTAGAAGTGGCTCTTTCTTTTACCAAAAATCGGGACTGTCCCTGTTAAATAGGGTCTGTTGGCAGGTATGTATAGAGTGCGGTGGGCTTTACTGATGTAGTGCTCGGGGTATAGGTCAAGATTCCCTACCATACCTACTCTCTATCAAACTCAAAATGCACGAGATGCCAATCTAGTTTCTAAACTTTCAAACAACTCGAAAGCCAACACTCTGGCAAGTACTCAACTCAAATACTGTTTGATGCATTCATACTTCATTGTCAAAAAGCACAAAACAATTAACCATAGTGAGAAGTACAGAAAAGCAAGGGCTACATGTAACCACTGCTATACTCACAGTCTCCTATTATAAAGTCACCTTGCATTAGTACTGTATATGTTGAAAACATGGGAGCAATATCACTACACTAAAATCCATTCCTTGTATTGGAAAAACTTACAACACAAACAATAATTGAAATAAAAATGGGAAAAACGAGACTCGGAACAATACATGTACCTCAGATGCTTATCAATATCAGCCTTTCTTTGGAATCTATGCATGAACAAGTTCCAGCACACAGAACATTACCAAACTTGTGGAACTACCTTCAAAATCACAAAATGATTGAAAAAGAAAGAAAAGATGACAATATACATGACAGAGAACTCAAGAGCAACAGAAAAATGTAGTGAAGTGTTAGTTATAACAGTCCAGTTTTGATTGCACATTTCATCAGTTGGCAATTCTCACCTTTACAATCTTAGAACAGATTTCAATTTTCATAAGCGGATGGATGAGCGGACAGTGATTCAGACTTGAGATAATATAGCAAAGGCAATAACGGAAATTGTGTTCTCATTGCCTGTGTTCTGACTAAACCTTTCATTCTCTTTTGGGGCGATTCCGTGCAACGTGTCCCACGCGACATATTTTTCCACTTATTTTATCCATAAATGAAATATCCCTTGATATGACCTTGACTATAGGTTGTGATACCAGAAAGAACCATTAATAAATGGCTATTTCAAGAGATTCTTCATTTTTGGATCATATAAATGGATAAAACATCTGTCCGTACGGGACACACTGATCAGAAACGCCCTGGGGGAGGTTAAAGTATAGCCCACTGAGGCTTCTCGCAAGAAAATAGTTTATACATTGTTCAAACTGACAGAAATATGGGGATGACCCATTGACATATATTTATTGGTCCACATTGAGGGAAATATGGCCTTATGACATCCCATGAACTTGGTTTGGGAGGATCAAAACAATGTTGCAATTGAATATATACACCGACTGATTTATTACCCTTGTTTGGAAAGGTGAGCTCATTTAAAAAATGTCATGACTTAATTTCTGCCTTCTGTTTACAACTATCCTATTTCAAAGACTATGATAATTCAACCTTAACCACACAATGCCAATGTAACAATCTGTAATATTTGAATGAAAGGTTGTGCAAATAATTGTACTGGAATATTTTTTAAAATATTGATTATCATATTAAATGAAGTTTTGCTTTCATGAACCATCTCTAGCCAATGGTCATCTTACACTGCAAACCATATGACCTGACAAAGGACAAGCTGGGGCAGAAAATGCATTTGGGATTGGAAATGCAGGATCAAAAGATATCAAAGCTTCCAAAATGAGCTTCCAACCACTCATCTGATAAATTGAAATACAATAAAAAATAGAATATTGTAATACTTAACTGTAAATTTGCATATATGGAAAACACAAACTATAATCAAAGAGGGGAGGGGTGGGCTCTATGATTACAGGTTAACATTTTTAATGACAATTCTGAACCTCAACCAGGAAGGCATCCCCTTCTCAATCTGTCAGATCTAACCCCCCCCCCCTTTTTTTTTTTTGGACTGAATTATTCCTTTATGGTACTCTGTATACACTTTTCAGGTAACGGCAATGAGAACACAATTCCATTTAAACTAAAGTTTTTCAATACTGCCATGAATGGGTGAAGAACAGAAGACTCTGGTGCAGCATGTTACATGGATTTCTTTTAAACATTCAGTAAAATAAATTATCTTCTGTCTTGCTGTAGTCCCATCCATTGTATTTCAGTGCAGGTCATGTTGAATTTCAAGCTGAATTTAGAGTTATGAGTGCAGAATACCATCTGAAACATACCATGAAGCAATGTCTGTACTCCCATAGCAAATCTATAAATTACAGATCAAATTGTCCATGTTTGTTTTCAAAAATTGGGGGGTGGGGCAACACTGATCAATGCCCTTATTCAAGTCACATCATGTGCATTTTTGACCAAGCACCCCATACAAACATGATCATCCTCGGGCAAGAATGAGTTGTGAATAACTGCCATTTTAGAAGTTTACAAAAAAAAAAACAAAAAAAAAAAGGCCGAAAAGAACTCATGATAACACCAAGATTCTTGTAGGAATTTCAGATTTTATATCATATTAATGTACGGTTATCAAAGTGCTTTATTTATCTTCCATGCTTTAAGAAAAAACAAAAAACAATCAAGCATATTTCACCTTCGGTAAGTGTAAAATCAAGAATTACAGGTCTAACTTCCTTTGCACCTTTGCACAAAATTCATATGGGACAAAATCAACATGGAAATGTCTAGGTCACATACATGATTTCAAATATTCATGAACAACAACAAAAATAGTTCCCTCATAAATGACTGGAACAAAGAGGAGTGAAACAGAAGTAGATAAAGAGAAATAGGAAGAGTAGAAAGGAGTGGGCAACTTACATGAACCGGAGAGCATGACGTATACTGCTTGGCTAAAAATTTTTAGAAAAAAAGTTCGTCTTTTTATCATTTTTTTTTTCATCTTCATATCCTTGTAAAATTATGCCAAGATAGATAAAACTCATCTGGAATTGGTACTCCAAGACATATTGTTTCTTGCTTTTGTTTTGTCTTCATTCACAAACTGTACACATGACATAGAATAACACAATCACAAGATGGTCGGGCCGGAGCCTAGCCCGACTCCCGGAGAAAACAGATTTCAAGCGTCAGCTTTTTTTTTCAGAATTGAGAGTCTTTTACTATCGCACACTTCGCTGAGCCCCGAGCAGCAGCTTGAACAGACTGGAGGGGTTCCAACGAAGGATGGTGCAGCAAATCTCAGAGCTCTCTATCTTCCAGGTATCTGTACTCGAACGTGAATCCTTCCTTTTTCCTCTGTCCCCACTTCTCATAGTCAAAGTAGATGTATGTTCCCTGGTGAATAAAACATGAAAGAGCAAAGATTTACATTTACAGTATAACAGCATTCTCCACATCTTAAAAAAAGCAAAATCAAATGAAACACTTATTAATTAATTTCTTATAGAAACTGTCAATATTTCTCAATCGAGAGGTATTCTAATGCCTATCAAACAGAATATCAATTAATTTATAGCTTTTACTCGAAAGAGTAGCCACTGAAGAAAAGAAGTCAAACAAAGTTATCAAAGTGCAGACTTATGTTTAATTGACCAAAACCCATATCAAAAGACAGTAAAATCATTGATAATTTCAAGACCAATGCACTAAGACATTTACTAGAGGTTTAGCCACCAACACTATTCTGAGAGCACTGGTAGGTCAGCTAAGGATGTACACAGATCTTAAGGTTACAGGTAAGGAGATACATGTATTTTTGACTTACTTGCTCATATTCCTCAGTGATTGTCTTAGGCTCTTCATGCCTTTGAAACCACATCATGTATTTGGTGTGGAATCTCCAGGATTGCCTTTTCAAAGCCTTTGCAGCCAGGTATTGAGCCTTCGTTCCCTGGATAAAAGCGAACATAAAGGAATTAACATATTTAAAGATAAAGTGGAGTTCTGGGTCCTGTTTCATAAAACTTGTTCTCGATAACAACTGCCCCATTTCTATGACAAATTTGCTCTTTGCCAATCAGATTAAAGGATTTCAGTAGCTTAAACAATTATTGTAATTTGTTTTTCATAACAAGTTTTATGAAACAGAATCCTGGTCATGCTATTGAATTGTGAAAGAAACTGTCTCAAAGCAACTGGGAAAGCTTGATCATGTCTACATAAGAATTTGTATATACTGTGAGGTTTTGGAATAATCATCAAAATGATAAGAAACTGACCCAATCTCACTGAAAAGTACATGCACTGCACACTGCAATGAGTATATGGGACTACACACACATGTGGCATGAATGTTCAGCCCTAACACTTCAGCTACTTCTCACCATATTTCGAATATGAGGACATTTGAATAGCAATCCTTTTCAGCATTTCTACTTTGATGTTTTTCCAAACTGACATGAAAGGAATAAGAAAGCTCACAAATCATTTTTCATCTTTCCCACAACTTAAACTTTCTCTTTAAGATAACATATAATAAAAGGAATACACTGTTTGTGATCACACAATTTCAATTTACAAGTGGACATTTCTGAAAACTTTGAAATAAGCTGAACAAGTTGAATCCTGTCATACATGAGCCTACTATACCAGAGGAAATTGTTGCAAGTAAATTTTCAAATAAATTTCCAATCATAAACCTGTATTTCAAAAGTATAGTTTGACTATTAGCATTATTCATCTTGAACACGAATGGCACTCCATACTTTTCATACTGCTAGGTATTAGTAAGAATTCACCATGGGAAGAAATTTAATTCTAACAAGTAGGGAAGAACAAATGCCTATACATAATGCATCTACAAAGAAGAACAAATATCAAGAACATTCAGAAAAAGATAGTTACAAAGAAAGAAACAGAAGAAGGAGAAAGAGACTGAAAGAAGTATGACATAATATATTAAACAATATATACATGTACATGTACATAGATAGACAGGATGGTAGGATATATGAAAAGAGGGACAGATAGGCTAATATTCAAAAGGGCAACTTTGAAAGGAGGGTTTACTCACTTCTTGGTAGTAGAAGATGAAGAATAATGTCTCTGTTGATAGTCTCATAAAGAACTCCAGCGTTCCCATCCTATGGGGCATCACTTGACAGTGGTAGCTAGGGGTAGGGCAGGGGTTCCTTGGAAGGTAGTTTCTGCAAAAAATACAAAGAACATGATTCATTAAAAGTGACGTGCATGAATGGTTAAATCTAGTGAGGCATTATTGGGGAATGAAAGTGAGAGATGAGGCAGGGATCCCTACAAAATACAATAAGATTCATTTAAAGTAGAGTGAGGCATTACAGCACAATGGTAGTTAAGGATAGGGAAGGGTTCTTTGGAAGGTAGTTTCCGTAAAATACAATGCTACCATTCTTGGATTTCAATATATCATTACTAATGCTCCTCTTTGGAAAGGCATTATCAAGCACCTGGGCTGGTATTCAGTTCAAAACGTGCATTAAGTAAGTAAATTACGAAGCACTTGGATTGGCTAAGAAAACTGGCTTAACTCATATTCAGATCAAATCTAAGAATATTACTTTAGCGAGCTGACTTTAGGGCAAAATACGTACTGATAACCATTGTGACATCACACATCCAGTCCCAAAATAATGCACAATGAACGGGTCGCATTAAATGTGAGCTTATATAGTTTGCTTGTGTGCGACTTATACAGCTCCGCGTATGTATGAAAGCATGAAAGCAACATACCTGCCAATCAAATAATTGGCTTAAGCCTGCTAGTGAGCTTTCCTTTACTTAGGGTGAAATACTTAGCCAAAAGATTCAAGTGAATACCAAAGTTGCTTAAGCATTTTATTTCAGCGGAAAACTCATATTTTGTATTTAAGTATTTAACGGAACCTGGTAATTAGAGGAGGGGCATGGATTTCTTGCATGGTAGTTACTATAAGATGGAAAAAAAAAAATAATGCCAGTGTTGTTAAAGGATTATCAAATCCCTACACAAAAACTATAAAAATAGAACAGGCATGAAGTTTTACTGGAATGCTTTTTTTTTTTTCCCGTTTACCCCAAAGCTCTTTAAAAAAATTGCGCAGATTAGTCGAACCTTAAAGGTATTAGATAGTTTTAGGAAGCCCTCAAAAACTTTTCGTGAGATTTCTTTGATTTTACTTAATAAATAGCAGGGTACTAACATAACTAAGATGCTGTGAAGTTTTTTCCTCCTCAAGTGAAATATTTATCGAATTAGAGGTGAAAAGAATAAAAATCCCTGGCCCAAAAAAGAGGGGATGTAAATTCGAACAATAGCCACACACATTACTCACATGAGGATTGCTGTGTGTAATAGAATACGCTACACATAGTGCGAAGCGCTGGGTTTATTGTGTGGGGAACCTTCGGGTGGATATGGTCTCAGCGTGAGGCAATGAAAAGCCGTTACCAAGCGTTTCTTACAGATATTTACACTAAAATTTGTTCGAAATCGTGAATGGAATGTGAAATAATCTCGTACATGTGTCTTATGATAAAAGGAGAATAGTATGTGATTATGTTAGATAAGTTTCTTGCCAGTATGATTTTTGCTACTGAGACTGTCTATGAGCTTTAACCTGTCCTATAAATATCACATCAAATGTTCAGTAATGAATGAGGCATCAATGCACCATCAAGCTGCATCACACAAGGCCATTACGACAGCGGGTAGATGTTCTATGCTCACCTTAACCTCTCCGAGTCTGACGGAAGCGGCAAGTGATGAAAGCAGCTCTCCATGACGCTCTGCTGCAGCCTCTGCTCCTTGGATAGGGTGACCGGTCCCAGGGGTGCCACGCCCAGTAACGGAGGAATGGTGGTCTCTTGATACTGAGGTGTGCTGTTGGCGGGCGTCGTCGACTGACCCTGGCTCTCACTCCTGGAAGTACTGTTATAGACTGCTGGCATGAGGGAAGAGAGAGGGAGAGGGACAGAAATTTGAAATATGCATATATTTAAAGAAATTAACAACAAAGACACCATAGGTTATTTCAAGTGATTACTATAAACACCAACCCCATCAAATTCATAAACAGAGCCCGAAGACTGACGACTGTTCTCAAGCTGCACAAAAACAAAAACAAATATGAAACAAATACACTCTACTATTACAAGCTACAACTAATAAAAACTGTTGTCTCAACTTAATATGTTTGCCCTGCAGACCAAATTTTCTTCATCCAGCCCTAAATAATGCATGTCAATGCTCTCAATGTCTTCCTCCATCACCTTAAACAACATCTTTCTCAGTCTTCATTTACTTCCATAGTTGCTTTCATCTTTTTTGCACACATGCTAAGGCCGTCTTGACAGCAGTTGGTGAAAAACCTATTTCCATCATTTTCTGCCATTCACTCCATGTCTATCTCTAATCTCACAATCTCTGCAGTATCCTAAACATTCATTTTTTTTTCTATTTTCTATCGTTGCTCTATGTTCAACATACTACACTGCCTGCACTGTTCTGCATGCTTACCCATGTTTTCTGTTATGAGATCTGACTGGAAGTTCTCTAGCCCTGAGCTCATGACCACCTTCTGAGCCATTGTCTTCAGCGTTGACATCGAGCTGCTGTCATCCTGTAAAAAGATGAAAATAAATACAACACTGGAGGAGTTGATCTCACATACAAGTGCATGCTCAATGGATAGGGCAAAACTAAGTGAAGATTTATGTTTGGTCACCACAAAATGAACTTCATTTGATTTATGATTTGGGTTATCCTTACAGAAAAAGGGATAAGACCATCATATTGATTTTTACAACATATCTTTCATAAGAGAATTCGTTTTAAAAATGTACGCAATATCACTTTGAATATCAAATAGACAGCATAAAATAGACTGATGTTGCATGATATACCTATAACAGACCATAATGACCATCCCTTTCCAAATTTTCAGAGTAATTTCCTATGATAGTTAGGACTGAAAGTCCCACAGGAATTCTGAGAGCCAGACTTACTTTTACAAAACACCCCAATCCTATTTCTTCTTTATAGGATTCAAGACACTCCTTACTGAATCAGGCAGATACACAGTATGTCAAAATATTGTCACATTACCAATTTAGACAGGCAGGCCCTTTAGAGTGTGATACAATGTTCGTTTAGGAATATCAGAACACTTGGTCCCCCTATTAAAACAGATGACCCCCCCCCCCCCCCCCCGATACAGCTTTCAGTGCATATCCAATGTAATCAGCATTCATTTACATGAAGGACAGCTGCACTTCTTCTCACCTCCTTATTTTCGGGGCTGAGTGGGCCGTTGACCATAGCATCAGAGCTCTTGGTCAGCATAGCTGCGCTGGTGGCCAGGGCAGTGGCAACTGCATTGGACTCCACTGAGGACGAGGTGGGCATCGACAGGGACGAGACCATGAAGGGCATCGATGAGGAGGAAGTGGCGGAGGACGATGACGGCAACGTACTGTGCGTCATGTGGGTGTTGTGGGACGAAGACGACAGTGTGCTGTTGGTCGACAGGTTGGCCACGCTACTTGTGATCATCTCTATGCTGTAACCTGACGTTTCAAAAGATGAAAATCCTTGTTCAGAAAGGATGGAAAAAAAAGAAGAGTAAGGAAAGGAAAGTGTTAATTTCCTAGCTACTGCACAACTTTAACCCTTCCGTGACATGGGTGACAAATCCCATCCACGAATTTGAGTGTTGAACTTTGTGTCTGGACTTAGAATGGCTATTCAGTTTTTCCTGAAGCAAAAAATGTACCTTCAATGTGAAGTTTATTCCCATGAAAGATTTTTTTATGCACAATTAAGCAATGCAACAAAGAATTATAAGTCAAAATTTGACTCTTGAAAGTTCATTTATGATAACTGTTCAAAAACTTGGTGGCACACAAGGAGTCGACAAATAATGTATGGAAAGAATCAACAGTGGTTTCCGATTTGTTTTAAACATATATTGCCTAGAAATTTACATAATGATCTCTCATTATTTATTTAGACATTGTTTACCAATACCACTATACATCAATCCTGAAGGTAAACTAGTAATAAAATAAAGTAATCAAAATCAAAGTATACTAAAAAATGACTTTAAATGTCTTTAAGTTTTTCTGGTACACTTCAAGTCCTTGGGCTAATTCTACAACACATGCTATAGCTAAAAATGCTCTGCAAACAATATCCTCCACTTATTGAAATCTTTACTACGATGCTATACCAAACAGTAAACCTAAGCCTAATATAAAACCTGATAACAGCCCTAACCCTATGTCTTTGACGAAATACAGCCAAAAGTAACTGTGCTGGAGCACATGAGGGGTAGCCTTTAGGCAATGTATACCTTGATGAGGGCCGTTCATATCTGGTCTGGGCTGCTGAGTGTTGTTATGTTGAGGGTTTGCTGGGGACTGCACCATAGTTGAGCTGCTTAACGATAAGCTGTTGGACATCATGTGAGATGACACCGCCGTCGGTTGCTGCGCTGTCACCCGATTTGCTGGATTCGACCCTGCCAAAAAGACAAAAAAAGTAAGATTGTTTTCATCTCATCTACCTTTATGACAAAATAGTATCTTGGAACCTGCCCGAACCTACATCTCCCATACAATATTTGGCACATACCGCAATAAATGTGTTGAGGGAAAGACTGGTGCAGAACTCTTTGTTTGTTGGGATGTGACTTACCTTGTGAATTGTGTGTTTGTCCCCCAGCTGCTACTGCATATGCAGGCCCTGAGGGTGGCTGTGCTATTGCATGTGGCGTTGTTGCTGATGGTACACTGTAAATGAAACATTAACACTTTGTATCAACAAATGAGTGCTACCTCGTTCTGTTTTGCACTATCAGAAGTTTCTGCATGTAACTATACCATGAGAATATCACATATTGTGCAGAATGAATAACATGTACCTTACAAACCTGAAGTTAAAAGTCTTGCAACCAGGTAAATTATGTCATTATGTCATTATGTTGTCAACTCTGTAAGATTTGCCTGCAACAAGAATGTTCACCACATTGCAAACTGATTACATCAAAATGATGCGGTTTCACAACACATGCCCCAGCGGAAATTGCTCCTGTCAGTTTTCTACACAGACTAATTTTCTAACTTCAACCCTGAGCCAAACAGTATACCTAACCCTACCCTTTAATGTAACCTAGAACTAACTTACAACCCTAACTCCAGCCCTATTTAAAGAAATTATACATAATATATAAAAATTATTATACCCAGAGCTAATGGCGCTGAAGCATACGTCAGGTCACAAACATTACAATACCATTTCTAAACATAAGAAATTGTCTAAATATATGGCAAATACCAAAACATTTAGTGGTAGGAGATAATTTTAATCATGCTCATGGTAACAAAAGCATAATGTTAATGTCTAAAGCCCACAGAACACTATACGATCGACTGCGATCCGATTTTGGAAATAAATCACATAACATTAAATATTGGCATTTGGAACGCTGTCAGCCTTATACCGGAATAAAGGCAAAATCAGTTTCAAATCGTAGACAATTGTAAGACTGCTCAATCACTACAACTCAGCGCCGATTTGGCTTTTCCTCCGACTAGAAAGCTCGCAAGAGGCTGTATTTTCGATTTTACTATCCATATGACTATTCAGAACCTCAATGAAAAGCATTTTATGTGCTTAAATGTTTATATCAAATGCTATTACATTATCTTCCGAAATCGGATCGCATACTGATCATATAGTGTGCGGTGGGCTTAATACTTAAAATGACGTACTAGAGTAATCACTCACCTATTTGCTTTGCTAAGGCTGTTTTTTGTTGACGTTGGTTGGCTCCCAAACTGTGATGCTGAGGAGTTGGTCGTTGATGTACCTGGCGACGATGAAACTCTTGTTATTGTTGGTCTATTCTGCTGAGTAGATGATGTTGTTGTCATGGGAATGGAATTCAACGATGATGAGCTACTTGTACTCTTTGCCGAACCTTTCCTCGGTGAAGATGATGACGATAACGACTGCAATATATACAGTTAATTTAAAATTAGTCTTAATTATAAATACTTTGGGATGTCCATTTTAAAGGCCATAATTCCTCTGTTTGGAGCCAGAAGGGCGTTAACTCATATACTTTAACACAAAGTTAACGCCCCTCTGGTTCTCAACAGACGAATTGTGGCCTATTAAGTTACATCTTGCCAGCTAATGTCAACTGATTATTACTTACACATGCAGAATTAACACTTAACCATAGAAAGGCTGGGTTATTTTGGTGTTCTCTCAGCCAAGGAGGGGCAGAGACAAACAGATATCTTTGCATGACAATCAACTCACCGTATCATCCACTGACTTCGTTCTTGACTTCTTATCGTCTTCCGACTTATCTTTGGAATGGTTTGAGGAGGAGGGCAAACTACTGCTGACGATAGGTGAACTACTCAAGGGTGTGTCACTATTCAAATGGTTTTCCTCTTCAGGGGATGTCGCTAATAGACCTGCTGACAGCAAATCAAGCAAGGAAAAGGTGAAGAGGTTGCAAAGACGAGTAAGGGAGGGGGTAAGTGGAGAAGATAAGAAAGAGGATAAAAAACGGGAGAAAAGGGAAAAAGGCAAATAAGTAGATAACATAAAGTAAAAAAAAAAAAAGACAATGAATCACAATTTGTTCATTTGAAAAAGAGCATGAGGGATAGAGAGTGGAAGAGGTGAAGAAGATAAAGAAAAGGAAATGGAAAAGGAAGAAATCAAGAAAGTGACATTAAAAAAAAACTCAAGATGGGGAAAAAGACCCTAAAATATATTTTGGTGTGAAATAATGTAAATAGGTCTAAACCACTTAAATATATAAATTCTTTTTATTAATTTTTTTACTACTTCCGAGTTGCAGATCGTTCCCTTTCCTTTTAGGTTACAGGACATAAACACTAATGTTTTCATTTCATTTTAAACAAAAGATAAATGATTTTAAAAAATGAATTGGTCATTTAACGCAATGCTAGATGAAGGTGAATGCACATTATGTTCAAATCAATTAAAACAACAAAAACTGAAGACCTTCAAGACATACTTCACTCCAAATATGAGGGCAATGATTAGTATTATCTGTTATATCAATATATATATATATTTGATATAAAATCCATGTGTTGGCATATGAAGGCACAAAAAATAAACTAGAAATTTAATTTGTCACTGAAGACGAATTAGGTGGTCTGTCAATTTTGTATAAATGTTAATAATCGATCACGATTATGATAACGTTGACGAAGATGAATGACAAAATGATAATGTGAAAGATGACTCTCATAGGATGATGACCTTGATAACAATGATTATATTCATGATTGTGATGATTTAAAACTTGTCCTAGTATCTTCAATTCCCCTATTACCTATTTAGGTGGAATAGCGCCCCTTCAGGTTCAATTTTCTGGGTGATTTTTTGAAAAGTGCTTGAAATGGCATAAAACGTGTGCAAAATGAATTTGGGGCGATTTGGAGCATTTCTAACTTTTGCGTGCGCACTGACGGGCGGAGAAATGTGGACACGTGCGCTTAACGAAATGACCTTGACTGGAATGACATTGACTGTAACCATGCCAAATATGAAAGAGAAATGACATTTCGTTATGAACATATGCCCATTAGTTGATTTTCACAAAATGGCGCCTGGATGATATCATGATAACCTGAAGACCTTGAAAAAGATATGGGAACTTGACCTTATTAGGACTGATGACTGATGAAAATTTGAAGAAAATTGACTGAGCTGATTTTGAGAAATTGTTATAACAAATTGGACGATTTGATATTGCAGGATACATGGGAGATTGACCCCATAGCTTTAAAGGGTACCAATCACTAAAAATAATTTTGCTCTGTATGTTACAGGTTTCCTGTCGTTATATTATATTCAAAATATGGGCTTCAGATATCAATTCTATAAAGAGATATTGCAATTTTACCAAGTGAATGAGTAAATTACACAATGCGTAATAAATTTCCCCGCCGGAAGTGCAGATCTGTGGAAATTAACTAGCCTGAACCTTAAAACTTCAGTGAAAAACTTTAGTGAATAAAATAATAATGTTACTGCATGCAAAAGAAGAGAATACCAACAATGCATGTATACAACTGAAATATAAAACATGAAAACATTATGAACCTTCAGCCATTTTGAATAAATTTGCATAAATTTGCATGAATAATGAATTTCAAAATTCTGTGTAGAAGTTTGGAAGCCCCCACCCAGCCCTATCAGATAAAACAATCGGAATCAAAATCCGATGTGAAATAGAGGAGAAGTAGCATTTTTCGTCAATTTTGAATAAATTTGCATAAATTTGCATAATTAATGAATTTCAAAATTCTGTGTAGAAGTTTGAAAGCCCCCACCCAGCCCTATCAGATAAAACAATCGGAATCAAAATCCGATGTGAAATAGAGGAGAAGTAGCATTTTTCGTCAATTTTGAATAAATTTGCATAAATTTGCATAATTAATGAATTTCAAAATTCTGCGTAGAAGTTTGGAAGCCCCCACCCAGCCCTATCAGATAAAACAATCGGAATCAAAATCCGATGTGAAATAGAGGAGAAGTAGCTTTTTTCGTCGATTTTGAATAAATTTGCATAAATTTGCATAATTAATGAATTTCAAAATTCTGTGTAGAAGTTTGGAAGCCCCCACCCAGCCCTATCAGATAAAACAATCTGAATCAAAATCGGCCAAGAAATGACGGAGAAGTAGCATTTTCTAACATTTGAGCACACACGGACGGACGGACGGACGGACGGACGGACGGACGGACGGACACACACACACACGCACACACGTACGGAGCCCGTTTCATAGTCCCCTCGCGAACTTCGTTCGGCGGGGACAATTACACTCTCTATAAGCGTAAAAGCGACTCGTGAGTAGCCTACTCGACGCACCCGTACGCACTCGCCAAGATAAAGGCTCGCGCGAGCATTTTCATGTTCTCCTGATCTTGTAGAGAATTGTCTCAGCTACAACATATTAAAAATTGGAAGAAAATCAACTGCCTATTACTGAAATATTGGCAAATGAATACAAAAATTATGACGTCATTTTTTCAAAATCATTTTTTTGAGCTGATATGCAAATATGACGTCACAACACTTTTTGGGCCAAAATTATGCATGAATTCAAATCTACAACTTACAGGCTCTCAGAATATGTACTAAAATTTGGGGGCCTCCGTTCATTCTGACGAGCTATGGCGCATTCCAGATAGGCATGTTTTTACCACTTTTTACATTATATTGCCCATTGGCCCATGCACGAATTTGAAAGTTTTTCAGACCCCAAAATCAAGCCAAACAACGGCTGTAGCAAGGTCTGAATTGTGACGTCACACCCTTGGCAGATAACAGCCAGGTGCGCATGCAGCCAGTTTACTCTCGTTTGTTTACCACGTACACGTTTGTTTTCCTCTGCTATTTATTGTCGCTCTGATCTTTCATGTTAATTATTCAATATCATTCGACATATCACTCAGGAGTGTGTCATCTTGAAACGTTATAGAATATATCTGCGTGATTATTTCAACTTTTATGAAGCAATAATCGGCTATATAACCAATTTTGCGAGTTTGACAACTTCAGCTTAGTATCGGCTTTCGCGGCTTGTGCAGTGAGTTCAGGGCCTGCATGGCCGGGGATCCGGAGCTCGTGTTGCACATTTCGTTGCCTACTACTATTACTAGCACACTGTCCTGTGACTGATTTCTTCGCTTTCGTATTTTTGGAGAGAATAATCAGACTCACTCAGACTGTCAGACAGCCGCAGTTAAAAATTTGTCATCACATTTTCTTTTTCAGATTTATCGTGGTTGAGGAAACCACTCATTCATTAGCACGCAAAAATAAAGTGCAGTGTCTATGGACGGGGAAAGAGGTAACCAATGCATGTAACACAATGAAGCGCTTCTGTACGGAGTGAATGGTGGTTTCCTCAACCGCAATAATGTCAGACTTTCAGTACCAAATCCAAACGTTACTTTACTTTTCTAGCGTTTTAAGAGTGATTTTTGGATATCTTCTTTCTGTCAGACTTCACAAGCTTCATCAGTTCGTGCTTCACGATCCCTGGCTTACCCAAGGCAACATTTCTTTTCCCCCGCCTGTGGCTCTGGCTCTTACTGGTTGGCTTGTGGAAGATTTCTACAATCGTCCAGTTCTTCACCTTCTCCTTCTTCTCCTTCAATCTCTCCTATCTCCCCACCATCATCATCATCACTGTTACTATAAACTGAATGACTTTCTTCACCAATTTCTATGTCCATATTGAGCTCAATTTCGTCGTCTACAACCAACATTTTGATCTCTAAATCTCGAAAAATCAATGAGAAAATTGAGTCACTTGGGTGTGTTTTCAATGCATGCGGCGCGCCTAGCCAGCAACTCTCATTATGTTGCCAAGCTTGTGACGTCACGCATCGCGACACTCCACGGAGGACTGCTGAAGGCAGCTAATATCTGGATCTCACAAATACCATTTTTGAAAGATGATTACTGCGGGCCCCAAACATATCTTGACCAGGGAAGTTGTTATACCTAATCCATAAAGCTTCCCCTTCGCAGTGATATGAATTTTGTAGCAATTCATAACACTTTTGACTCTTCTGGTGACTACTTTAAAATGGCCTGATACTTCAGCAAAATGAATTTGAGATGATTTTGAGCATTTTCATTTCTGCGCGCAGATGTACGCCTACGTGCGCGTTTAATGAAATGAAGTTGTTTGGGATGACCTTGACCATGCTAAATATGAATGAAAAATGACCTTCCGTTTTGGAGATATGACGACGACTTGATCTTCATGAAATTTTCACAAAATGGTGCCTTGATAAAGTCACGATGACCTGATGACCTTGAAAAGTTTCAAGGACAAATTTTGTACGAGGCCTGATGACTGACGAAAATTTGAAGAAAATTGACTTAGCTGATTTTGAGTTATGTGTGACACAAAAAGTGTACGGAAGGAATAAAAATAAATAGATAAATAATGAAAGAAAATTCTGACGAAATTAAGAGGTGATCTGTCTATGACAGACGACCTAATAAACAAATAAGACAATGCGCCCAGTTACTTACTTATAAACTAATTGTCTCGGAAGTGCTACAAGGATAACATTTTTGTCATAATCACTTGATAAAGGCAATAGGAAGTGTCAAAAATTTGTGACAGGAGCAAATAAACGTTGGATTAAAGCAAGAAATTACTTTTGTACACACATATATATATATATATATATATATATCTTTACATACCTTCATCATCAATTTCCAGTTCATCATACATGAACTCATTCTCCTCAAAATCAGGATCTTGTGAGTAGTCAATGTAGTACTCCAAATCGTCTTGCACTTTCTTGATCTACAACAGAACATATACATAGAGTAAGGTCAAGAATGAAGTCATACAAATCACCTTGTGTACTCACATCTAATGACACTGAAGTATTGTAAAAATTCTCAATTTGAGAGGCAATTTTTAATTGATGATGTGATAGAGCATTGAAGTATTCTTCTCTGATGGTGAATTAATCAATAAGCTTTCACCATTTAATAATTTGTCCCTCAATCACCAAGCACTTGTATCTATTTCACTCCTAGGATGTACAATACAGTCTCAGGCACAGAGAAACACTGGAGAGTTAGATATGTTTGCATTAGTGCAACGCTCCTCCTAGATTCTCCCTTCATGGCTATTTAAACAATACTATATGTAACAAAATGGAGAGCATGTAAAATGTATGAGGTTCCAAAAATGACAGCCTACAAAGTGATAATGAAAATGTCATCATAAATGGTCAATGGCTGAATGGCAACCTGATATATGCTCTTTTATATCCCATCAAAAGTGATACTATAAAACTGCAAATAAAAAATGTCAACACAAATGGTCCATGGCTGAATGGCAACCTGAAATATGCTCTTTTATATCCTATCAAAAGTGATACTATAAAACTGTCCCCAATCAATTTCCTTTAATGGCTACTCCCACATTAGCTATTCTTTGTTGTTCAGGTGCCTGGCAGAAGGGCTCAAATCCAGACTTTGGGAGTAATATTTGGATGACATATGAACTGCAATGTGTTGCACAAATCTAGTGGAAGATGAATTGAAACTTTTGAATTGTTTTTTCTGTTGTACAAGCATCTGTTTGTGCCCTTCTGCCAGACAAGCATAGTATTGTTGATAGATAGGGAAAGTGACTGACCTGGTCCACCTCTATTGTGCTGTTATCCAACATTCTCATGAGTGTCTCCAACTGCCTGATATGAAACCTGTGTTTCTCTAACCATGTTGACAGCTCATCTAATCTCTCTTGCCTCTGTAGTTCACAAGAAATAAGAATGTCAAAGAAATGGCAATGACTAGAGAAACAGATATTAAGAAAGTAAACAAAACTGTAACAATACTTTTGTGTCTCTTGTTGAACTTATCTATATTTCTACTCCAACTTAAATCTCATGGAATAAATACTTAGAGTAAGCTTACAAACTTACTTACAAACTTATATTCCTTGTGCATGAAATAAAAAAAAATGATATTACTATTTTTCAAAACAAAAAATAGCTACATAAAATCACCAATCCTTAAATATTTTGTGAGGCAAAAATTGGATTAAAAAAATTGAAGAGCAAGAGAAAAGTTAGAGAACTCTATGGGAACTATGTTTGACTGAGAAATAATGATAACATTAGAGTCTTTGTATAACAGAAGGTAAATCAGAAAACAATGCTCAGTACATCGGGAACAAATAAATTACATTAAAAAAAGAAAAGAAATAATAATTGCTGTAGAAATCAATCAAAGTCACGTACACATTTTGAGCAGCGGGAAAGTGAATAGCAAAGACAATAAGAAATAAGCAACTTAAAAAAAGCCTATGGCACGGAATCTCATATTCAGAGACTACTATGAAGAATTGCACACAAAAAAAAGACTCACATCTGTGGGGATTTTCCTTTTCTTTGAGGATGATGTGATGTTTTCAACTTCCATTTCAAATGAGTCTATCTGTACCGTGAGCTTGTCTATACAGCCACGCATCCATGTTGAAACATCATCCTTCTCCTTCTGAATAGGATCCACTTTGGCTGCTAACCCTAAGCCTTCTTTAGAGTATGCTTTCGTTTTTGTTTCCCTCTCTACTACCTTGAATCTTTCCATTTGCTGTAAATAGAGAACAAGTAAGAACTTATCATTGTAGTCAAAAGATCATTTACATGTTTTTTTATAATTGAAAAAATATGATATATCCATCATATATTTTTAATAATGCCTCCTGCACCCACTCGGTGGGAGGAGGCATAAAAACTGCACTCAGTCTTGGTGAAAATGCATCATCTCCATGCATTCTAAAAATTGAAATTGTGTGTAACATACTAGAATGACAAAATGATTATAGAATGATCAGCAAAATAAACATGTAGCGCAAAAATACTAATTCAAGACTGCTGATAACCATGTGAATTTAGCCTCCAAAAAGTGTATATTTTCATTACAATTTCTAACATTATTCTGCTTTGAAGCACCAGCAATGGCATGAAGAAAATTGGGTATAGTCCACTTGTAAGTAGTCAAAGAACATCTTCAGCTTTGTTGCCCCTTGGGCAACCTTGAGCAATTTGGTAATTTGCATATCAAAATCCAGTGTGTTATTCATCTTACGCAGCATAACCTGTGACGCAATGAACAAAGAATATACCAGGGAATTGTATTGTATCGCAGGTTTCATTGCACAAGATTAACAACACTGTTAGCGTTGGGTGCAGTGCGCACACAGTACGTAAGTTGTCTTGGGTGGTTAACATTGCTGGTCTATGTGATCTTTTTCATTTAAGCAAATTATGCAAATTGCTCAAAGTTGCTTTTGGGGCAACAAAGCTAAAATTGTCCTGGGGCAACATGGGATCACAAATCCAAAAAGAAACTTCATTGGACAGAACTTTTCTGGGTTCATAAAATGTCAAGTCGATCGACTAAATGGTACAGGCCTTTGGAAAGGTTCGCTTCTCTTTTACAAATTCTTTAAAAAAAAAAAGATTTCTCATGAGGCTTCTGACTTGACAACAGACTGCAGAGCAGCTTCCAGGATTAGCCTCATATGTGACTGCATGGACATACATGTATAACAATGCACTGATCCTACTTGTTCTTCACACATGTGCAGGTCATTACCCTGGTTTGGCTTTGACGTTATTTTTTCACAGCTGCAGCAAGACACAAAAGTGCTAATTAAATAAGAAACATTCTCACCGTTTCAATCAATTTCCTGTTTTCTAACAGTGTCCTCTTGTCTTTGATCTCATTTGAGGCCGCCCATGACTTGATTTGATCTCTTAACCTCTGCAAGACAAAAAAATGGAAACCTTGGTGAACACAAAAATAAATTTTCCCAGCCAACTGAACGATGACCAATTCATAGATGATGTGGAGTATGGTTAATTGGACTGGGATAGAAACTTTCTGAATAGTCAATTATATAAATAAATGGAAGAAGTATTATGAGCTTTTTAAATCACTGAAATTTATTGAATTTTGCTGAAATCACGAACATTAAAAGCAATGCACACAGATACGAGTACATGGGACTAAATAAGCATGTGGTGTCAGAAATTTGGTCCTACATGTACCTATCTGTTCCATAATACATTGCCACCATATTAGTCTTTCACATACAAATAAAAAGATTGTGAAAGATCCTAATTTTTCTTTCTCATTTTGACCAGTACTCAAACTTAATGGTGTTTTTCATTTACTATCATTTCTTTTCTTCAGGAAAATGTCAGGTCATGCATTGAGAATGTAATCGCTCTCTTTAGTCCCAAATCATATGAGAAAAATATGCGATTGAACTGATTAGATAAAGGACAGCACCCTGCCTCTGACAATGTACAATTAAAGAACAGCAGGAAAAAGAGAAAGTGATCCCAATATTGTTCTACATGAAACCTCTGATATGAAACAAATCCTACACAATTTTAAGAATATAACTTGATCTGGAAGAATAAAATGGAAAAATATCATGCAATCCCAGATGTAATGAGAATCCAAATACTTACCTGAAGCTTCTTAATTTCCTTTTTCAAGTCTGCTTCATACTTTTCCTTCTGATTGCTATTTGTAGCATTGTGAACCTGTAAAACAATAAATATGAATAATTGCTGTGAAAAGGAAATTATTTCAAATAAGTCAAATGGACAGAATATAATGACAACTATCATTTGAAGTTATGTTTAAGTTATATTATTCGTTTTCATTGGGAAATCTTGGTCTAGTTTTTAAAATTTCTGACTGAAAGTTGTAACACTGGATTTTTTTCTCAAAAGGAGATACATGTAGGATCTTATCTAAATTTTAATGAAGACAATATGAAGTCATAACTTTGATGTAGCTTAATTAAGTTTTAGTAAGGTTGCAATCGTTATTGGAAATCAATCACATTTTCAGTAAAAAAATCCTGTTGAAGCATGCTTACACATAATTATACAGGTGCATGAAATATTTCTTTTTATCAACCACTGTGAAGGAACCTCTTCTATTATTCCTTTTAGTAAGTTATCATTCAACAGAACTTGTGAGCAGTTAGCTACCACATGTATGTCACATTAATAATGTAGAATATTTGCACACTATGATTCCTGCATTGCAGAAACAGTTTTGTAATAAAAAAACATTCACAGACCCACATGTGCAAACTGTCATAATCATCGACTGGTAATAATGTACTTATCAAAGAAATCTGTACAGTTAAAGGCATCCTCTTTTATTTAATAAAAAATAATGGAATGATTAATTTGACAATATTCTGATCTAGAGGCTAATCCACAATACATTTCTAGCACAGAAACATAACTCAAAATTATAGACCTATTCTGGTGAGCATCTAAAAAAAAACTTTGATAAAAAAAAATAAAAAAATTGTTATTCTCCTTCTCTTGAAAGTACCTTTTGCCAGATGTCTTCAAATGTTTCAACTCCTTCACTGACTTTCTTGAGACATCTTTCTATTTCACCTGGAAAAAAAAAAAAGACATGGATGTACAATAGAAGGGTTTGCAGCAAATGGTTTGAGAAAATGTATATTTATATACATTGAATGAAGAGTCAACAATTTAGATTTCTTTCAAAATCTTACACAAAGACACAGATATACAAGGTGTTAAAAAAACTGCGGACACTTTTGATTGTTAATAACTCAAAAATTATACATGGTATCAGACTGCGGTTTTTTACATTGTAAAGTTGAAGGATGTGAAATTCATTGGAAGCAAGTTTCATGACATTTCTCTGAATGCTTTTCTTAAAATATTGCTCTGAATATTTAATTAGATTTTTCACTTATGGCCACGAAATCTGTGTGTATCAGTAATTAATTCAGAATATAACAATCACCATTGTGCATTGCAGCTCAAATTCCAGAACACCTCTTTAATCCAGAGTCATGAATCATTAATGACACTGGACAGCAAAAGGTTGGCAAAATGACAGCTGCAACACACAATAGCAATTGTTGTGATCTGAATTAATTACTCATAGATTTTGTGGCCTTGAGTTTTCAGAAAATGAAAATCCCATCAAATAATCAGAGCAATATTAAAAAAAAAAGTATTTAAATAAATGTAATAAAACTTGCTCCCAATAAATTTTACATCCTTCAACTTTACAACGTAAAAACCTCAGTCTGATAAGAGGTACAACTTTTTAGTTATTAACAATCAAGTGTCCATATTTTTTTTTCAACACCTAGTACATGTAGACCCTTATATTCCATTTGTTATTGAACACTTGTTATTTTTAGTCCTCCTCTTTCCTTGAATTTACCTGTACAGAAGGGAAACTTGTGCATGTAATAACAAACAAAAGAAATACTTTCAAAATTTCTGTTTCTTTTGTACATTCAAAAACACTGTAAATTTCAATTGCACATTTATCTCAAGCCACCTCACTTTCTCATACACTAGTTCTTGTGCAGGTAACTCTACACTGCAATTTACTGTATAGCAGGTCTACAAGTATATTCAGCATGAATTAGCTTAATTAATTTTGCAATATTGCAATAATCTTTTTAAAATCAATTTATTTTACTCAGCAAAAAAAAAAAAAAAAAAAAAAAAAAAAAAAAAAAGAAGTTGAATGTGGGAAATTGATACATGAGTAAGCTTTGTTCCATAATACATACCGTGTATTTTTTGTTCATTAGCAAAGTGGACAGTCATACTTTTTTGTCTGCAAAACTGTACCTCACATTAATTCATTGAATAATTCTGAATGAATCTGCATAATGTGATTAAAACAAATACCAAGCTTGTTTCAGCTTTGTTTTCTCCTGCCAGAATAAGAAAACAGGCATAAAAAAAGAAGAAGAAAGTCAGCTTAAATAATAGAGAAGTCCTTAATTCTCCTGCCAGAATAAGAAAACAGGCATAAAAAAAGAAGAAAGTCAGCTTAAATAATAAAGAAATCCTTAATTCCAGAGCCTATGGGCTCTTACGTGGTGTTGTATTGGGCTTTATATTCCAGCTTCTCAGCCTAAAATAGCTACATGTACCTTCTAGGATATTAAGTCACCATTCCAGAAGCTAGAAGTGTGCAATTATAGACATTATTTCTTTTGCCTGAAGTTCTGCTTTGTTGATTTGAGGAGGAATAAGGTCATATTTCATGATTAGAGTATGTTTGTGGTAAGAATAAGAGGAATGATAACTCTTGTGTGTTTTTTTTGTTTTTTGTCTTGTTGGGGGGGGGGGGGGGGGGGAGGGGAAGGAGTGTATACAGTCACATGTGTGTGTCTTTCTTATCCAGCTATGGCCAGCCACACACGTGTGTCAATATCAATCCCTGTGTGGAGCAGATACAGCCACACTCGATGCAATTTTCAAGAAAATACCGGTGTGCTATTTTTCTCTCAAAACTCCTTAGATAAACTTCTCGGTTATGATATTCTGGCTTCTGCTTCAAATATTTCTCTGTGCTCTTTTGAACCTTTTCAGCATGTCAATCTCAGAGTACATGTACATGTACATATTACATTGACGGTTCATATTCGACTTGTATACTGAGACGCACTGCATATTGCATGTTCAATTGGCCCAGCCGATGGTACGGTACGGCACCCGGTATGAGGAGTGGGTTAACTGGGAGAGCGCTGTGCTGGTGGCTAACAGCTATGGCTAGCAGATAGCACAGAGCATGCTTTGATACCAGCCATGAGCCATGCATGTCACACAGCACTGTGTGCATGCTGACAGTGCAGGTTCAAGCCTTCATCTTCCAGGTGAACAAAAACAGTAAAGTTAATAAAATCCAAGACCTCATGCTCAAAAGGATTGAAATAGCAAGGAGAAATAAAGCAGAAGCCACAGCATCAGAACTGAGAAATCTAGATTAAGAATTTTTAGAGAAAATTAGCCCACTGGAATTTTCTTGAAAATCACATTTGCATGTGGCTGTATCCGCTCGACACAGCACAGGAATTGGCCGGCTGTGGCTGGGTGGTAAAGACCAGTGTAAAAATGAAAATTTCTTTCGCGAGGGCTACTTAGAAGTCCACCTATTTTGTTCAGTGATTTTAATGCACTACGACCCATGGGCAGAAATATTATTTGACGGTGGCTCTTTTTTCATTTACGATGGCTTTTTCAAGAGTTTCGGGGGCTATTCGCCCTTAGCCCACACTGAATTTTACACGCATGTGGCTGTATACTTATGTAAAAAATGCATTTTAAATTTGAATTGATGTTTTTGCTGTTGGGTGGCGTCTCAATGACGATGCACATGGACAGGTTATCTCCAATAACCTCGCATAAGTGTGAGTGCACATGGACAGAGATCTCAAGTCTAATTCAACTAAACTCTCTGAAGACTCCAACAAATCCCACAATTTGAATTTGTTGCTTATTTGAAAGAATAATTCCCTCACATTTTAATGGTTTGGTTTGCAAAACAACACAGTAACATTTAAATATCAGTAAAAAAAAAAAAAAAAACCCAAAGAACAGAAGAAAATAACAACCAAAAAGAACAGAAGAAAACAAAAAGCAAAAAGAAAACTTTAAAAAAAAATCTAACGTTAGATCTAACTCTACAGACATGAAAGACTATGTCTAGACTAACGTCAGTATTCAGGGTATTCTTCCATCAAACCGTGACAACTACAAGTTCGCTGACATCCCATTCAAATGAGTGTATTAAAATCAAAGCGCATTTCAATGGGATGTTGGCGAACTTGTACTTATGACGGTGTGATGAAACACTCACTGGCTGCCCAGGAACTTAGAAGTTAGTCAGAATTCTATTCAGATATATTCACCTCTTACATGAATATCTTGTAATCTAAAAAAATAATTATTCTTTTATTCAGACTGATTACCTCCACCATCACCCGCACTTGCTCATTCTCACATAATTATAATCATAACAATAAATTGGCTCTCAGTTAGACTGGACATTGCCATTGCAATCAATCAATGGACACACACACACAGCTCAACCACCACTGCGACTGCCACTTGAAAAGTGGAAAAGAAAAAAGGAAAACAAGGGTTTACATCTGCAGCTAGAAACTCGTCCTCACCTTGCAGTTTTCGTTTGTCACCCATTTTTAAAACTCTAAGATATGAGCAAGAGTTGATAGAGGCATAGAGGAAGAGCGGATATCCCAGGGTAGAGGAACACAGTTTTCTCAAGAACCTTGCTAGCTTACGCTCAATATCCTAACACAAAAATATAGGCCTTTTCTGCCTTTTCTCAATATGGCTGCCCCATTGCACTCACAACTCTTTTGTAAATGGGCTAATGCGCGATAAAATAGTTCGTGAGAAATTTACACTTTTTACATGTATTAAATGTGAAGGTACATTTAGATTCATTTTAAACCCAGGTTCTACTAATTGTAGAGAATAATTTGGCTAATTTGTCTTCAATATGCCTTAATTAAAATTATTTGAAATTTTTAGATGATTGGCAGCGGATTGATATATGTAGGTTTAACTATCAACATTTCGAGAAAAGTTTAAATCACATCGAGCGTTCCATACTGTCTACATATTTGCAAAGTTTGGTGAATCTACTTGAGAAATAACAGGGTAATATCGAAAATATAGTGCTTGTAAGTTATATTTAGCCTCTTCTTTTTCTCTGTATGTGTTTTGCATATATGCCTCTACATTTGAAGTGGCATACATATCCTCATATCATCTTTGAATTATAATGAAATGGATTGGTAGATGTCATGTTAGCGGCTCCGCGACAATAATACTGGGAAATGATGGACAGCCACGGTACGGTAATTCATATTTACTCCAGCCAGGCGATGCGGCGCAAAAATTGGCAGTTGCTTGTGGCGCACTGCGGTTGTGCTACGACTACGTACCGAGTCATGACAATGACATGTCAGTGCAATCATGAACAATTGATGGGATGGTCCAATTCTTAATGGGCAGACCTCTGTTCTTAGGCAAAATAACAGTGTAAATATTCATGTTAAATATGCGCTCTCACTTCCATGACTTCAAGTTTTTGAGGCCACCAGTTTTTTTTTTTTATCATCTCATCTATGAAAGTATCTAGTCTAGATCTAGTCCAGATGATCATGATCTGGACTAACGTTAGATAAGATAATTAATGTAGTGATATGGGACGAACATAATGAAGGCATTAGCCTGTAACTTCTTGGTTGTTACTTTGTGTGCTTGCAGGAGGAGTCATATGGAAACTCAAAGTGTTTTAATATGAAAGATTTTTTTTTTTTTTTTAATGTTGCTGAAGCAAAAATAACAATGCAATGGCAATGCTATTTTTTTTCCTATCATCTAAATCTAACGGATCTATCATTAAGTTAAGTTAGTAGAAGTAGAAGTAGAAGTTAAGAGTTAATTAGTAATAGTAGTAAAAATAATGATAATTCAGTAGATCTAGATCTATTATTATTATTATTATTATCATTATTTTATTATTAATATTATTAACATTAATTTATTATTATTATTATTACTATTATTAATCAAAGTCAAAATATAATGGAATTTGGGAATTGAAGAGTCCTTTCAAATGCATCTTATATATTAGGGTACATAAATAAATGTATAACTGCTATTTATAAGCTTAAAAGTTAAATTGCAAAAGGTCAATTAAAATCTGATTATCCGTGAAGTTAATTAACAGTAGATCTATTCTTCATCCTCATAATCCAAATTTTTAAGATCTTTTTTTTCTTCTTAGTTTATGAAAAATATAGGATCTACCCAATGAAATTTTATATTAAAAAAATAAATTATATGTCAAACAGCCTATTAAAAGAAATATTCATTTTCATTTTCATCACCTTGGTGTTTATATTAATCATCAGTACCAGTAGGCCTTGTAGAAAATGCCTGTTTGATTTTTTTCCATTAGAGTGCCTTCGTTTGCTGAAGTAGCCTAGCTCTTTATGCATCTAGTTCTTAAAAGCTTCACTGTTCCATGTTCTTTTTCATGCAAATGATTTGACAAGATGATCTTTTTTTAATGCTAGGGCATGTAGCCAATTTAAAATTGATCTATTTTGAGAAACTTAGAAATTATGTCTAACATCAGTTTAAAAAAAAAAAGCAAGTAGAGTCTATGTATTCTTAAGATGTTTATGCTAATTTTATTTTGTTTAAAAGAGAATGAAACCCTGGGGAAAAATCAATTTTAATGAGAAGAGAGGATAGAGAGAAGCAATTTTTAAAAAGTTTCATCAAAATCGGTTACGAAATGAGAAAGTTTTGAAAGTTTGAAAAGTCTCAATTTACTTTCTATGGTGATCCTCAAATTGGCAATGTTGCTTCAAAGTGACAGGTTTAGTAGTACAACTCTCCATATGTTTTGTACACAAAATTTCATATTTTCCCCATTATTTCTCAAGGTGCAGCTTGTGTCCTTCTTAGCTCAAGATATACAGTGTATCATAGGAAAATGTATTTGACACAACATATGTTGAGTTCACAAAAAGACAAGCAGCATCTTCAGAGATAATGGAGAAGATATGAAATTTTGTGGACAAAACATATTGAGAGTTGTACTACTAAACTTGCCATTTTGAAGCAACATTGCCAATTTGAGGATCGCCATAGAAAGTAAATTGAGACTTTTCAAACTTTTATAACTTTTCCATTTCGTACCCGATTTTGATGAAACTTTTTTTAAATTGCTTCTCTCTATCCTCTCTTCTCATTAAAATGGATAATTCCCCAGGGGCCTGTTTCTCGAAACCAACGACAAGACAGTCATAACTTTATCCGCCAACTACGGAGATGTCCATGATCTTCCTAAACTGTTTCACGAAGAGCTAACTAGCTAGACATCTCGTGATATCGATACTATCGGCGAGAATAGGAGCCGACACGTAGCCTTGGTTGCAATTACACTATATTTTTAAAAGCTAAATTTAACTCAACTGCAAATATTTGAATGAACTAGGGAATAAAAGAAAATAGAAAATGTAGAAGGGTATAATAGATGCCAAATGATTTTTAAATTATGTAAATTACATGATGGATTCACTTGTAAAATGAAAAATATGAGTGATTTATTTCATGATCGGTGAGCCAGTTTTACGTTGGGTAGGTACCCCCCGGATGTCGTGATTTGATAGTTCATAAAAATAAACCCATATATTTTCATTGTAATAATAATATGCTTTGAATGTTTTACATAATGTTTTTGGGCTTGAGTATGATATGGAAATTACAAAAATCTTCATATCATAAGTTTAAACACGTATATTTCAAAGTATTCATTTTAAAAATCGTTGATATAATCAATGTTTACACTGATATGGGTCTGAAAACCAGAGAATATGCCGTTGACTATGGCTGGCCTACCGTGTCATATTACAGTTCCCTCGTCGGATTTTAGTTCACCAAAGAAATCTTTATAGAAATCATTTACGAAGATCGCCCAATTATTTGTTTTCACACAAAAAGCAATCTTGTAATTATTATATAAGACGTAACATGTGATTTTCAAGTTTATTATGGTAGCACGTCATTTTTCATGCTAATTGATCAGATATGAAGGACCCATATCGTAAAATAGCTTTGCGATCAGAAGTTAAGAGACTTACTAAATTCATTTTGACTTAAAACATACCAAGCAACAGTTATGAATTTATATTTTTTCTAGATTATAATACTTCCCAAGTTCCCATTGCTTATCAGTAAGGCTTGTATTTTTTTCTTGCCCAATGTTTATTTGTCAATAGTTTTATTTTTTTTTTTTCCAGTTTCTAATGATGGGATTAATTTGAGAAGTTTTGGTTTAACTTTTTTTTTCAAATCCCACCACATTTTGATGCAGGCCTATCTCCTGTCAGTCTATTATTGTTATCGTTTTTATTATGGTTTTCTTTTTCATTTGAAAAAAAGTTCCTTTCATATTGAAATGACCTCAATTAGACTGTTGTTTGTTTGTTGTTTTTTTTTCTTGATTTTTATCCATTAGAATGTGGAAAGAGTGTTGATTCACTAGAGTTAAGTGGAGACAAGCCTTGAACAAAAACACTATGTATTTTATATAATTTTCATAATGTAAACATGGATAAATTCCAGATAAGTGAATGCGTAGAAAGAGTTGCATAGAAGTATGTAGTGTCACTTTTTGCCTACCATAATCTACTCAATAACTAACATGTGATGGCGCTGTACGTCGACTAAAAAAGATATGATAGGGTTGGAGGCGTCATAAGTCCTTAGTCAGGAAGTTGTCATGCATCTTGGTAAAGACGGCTTCATGAAACACGTAGCGGACAACTAGAGAACTAGCGCTGACTTAGTTAAGAACTTAGACATATGACAGTTCCGAGAAACAGGCCGCAGGGTTCCATTCTCCTTTAAATGTTACATTGCACTACCACAAGTCTGAATTCATGCATTTGATTAAATCAGGTGGTAAGATACAGGATGGGTTAATATGTGCTAGAATTTGGACAGTCTATAATTTTAAGCCAAGTTTTTTTTTTTGTAAATAGGCAAGTCCAAGGTATTTGCTCTCAATATTAATGCAGAACGCATAATTTTTAAAGTTTGATAAACATGCAGTAAAGAAAGTATCATTTTGAAGCCAGATAAGTTGAAGTTTTAAAGTCTTTAGAAATGAAGTGAAAAATGTTGCCATGTAAAGAATTACATGCGAAATATATCTGCATAAGATCTGCATGAAATATATATGCTAACCATGGTAAAGTATGGAAATTGGTACTGTTTTGTTAGGGCTAACTGGACCTAAGTAATGTGTCGGCACTGTGCAAAGATTAGGTTTGCAGTGGTAATGTGCTGGTAACACACCAGACCTCCAAAGAGCCCTACATTTTATGGTTTTAGAATTCCACATGTTGACGTTTTCACCATCCATCTCTAGAAATTATTTTGCTCTTTCCTATCAAAATAATCTTGAAAATAGGTGTTCGAAATTCATGCAAATACTTGCAATTAATTCAAGCTCTCCTGGCTATCTCGGCCTTGCTATTTAGATGTGTCTGAGATAGCCCATTAACTGACTTAGCCTGGTTATGCTCTATGCTGTAAAATATTTTCAATTCATACATTTCATTCTCCTTCTGTGACAACACTCTCCCACAGATGCATCCTTAGACCAGGAAGATGTCTCAGCACTTGAGTCTAAGCCTCAGTGGCTCCCAGATATCATCCATGAAACGGACCGGATCTGGCGGGTCCACATTGGGCAGGCCTGGCAGTGCCAGGTCCAACTCTGGTAGGCCAGGCTCTGCGGGTGGGAATAGACCCAACACTGGCAGGTCCAGTGCCAGGTCCACAGCCAGTACGACTAGAGGGAAGTCACCTGGTAGAGGTGAAATGGGAGCTAACTTTGGTGGTTCAAAGGTGGCAAATGGCAGGGTATGTTGAAACATTTTCAGTGATCTTGGACATTCCTCTTTGATAAAAATTCAATGTACATGTATTTAATATAAATTATTTACAAGTTGACCATACAATCATTTCATTTCATTTCATTGACCAGAATCAGAACTGCATTAAAAAAAAAATGTACAGCAGTTTATACTAAAACTGGTTATTTGAAGAAGAAAAAAGAAATCTAATGATCATTTTTTGATAATCATACATGTGTAGGTACTGTTTGTTCTTTCACATCAAAGGTTGTCTAGATTTTTAACTATGCATAATGAAAGAATGCACATTCAAGTAGAAGTACATGTATTTTTCACTTAACATGCAAGTGCATTTAAGTGTGGAGTATTAATACAAGAAATCTCTATTGATATGTTATGATATTAATAATTCTTTTTTACACAGTGGTTTTCACTGAGCAACAATGAAAGTTTTAATGTGAGAAGTGGGGAATATGTATGGGTTTGTATATATATATTCTTGGAACTGCATTTAGTTTTGAATTACATAATTCTGTCCCATGTATGGATGGTCTGCATTCTTATAATTTCTGTGTACTTTTTAATGTACTAATTGTACAGGGAAGTGCTAACGGATTGACCAGAAGTTCCAGCAGTTCAGGAATCGGAAGCTCTGAATCCAGACAAAAGAGACGTGAGTCTAAAAGCATGTCTTCAATACGACTTGTGATTTTGTGCTGTGCATTGAAATTTTCTGTACAACATTAGAATTTAAACTTTGGATCCAAAAGAATATTTTGGTTTGTGTGAGTAGTTAGGGTATGTCAATATTTGTACATCCTGTCATCTTTGTTTTTGCTTTAATCCTTCCCAAAGCCTTGAATGGTGGAAAATCAGATATGCTTCTGGCCTGACGCATGGCCTTACTGCCACTTCTGCACATTACCTTTAAACTTACAAATGTAGCTGTAATTACTGTCAAATTTTACCGCAAGTATGTCTCATTTTTTGCTTTTTTGTATTAGGGTCTGGTTGCAATTTCGTTACTTCGTCTATGACAATGATCAGTTTTAAGATGTGGTCTGTACTTTACAGCATCATTGTGTTAAGAGTTATTAAATTATTTCGTGCTGGAGAAAGATAAGGATAAGGAAGGATAAAAAATATATGGTTTATTTGAAGGAGAAAGCACTGTGGCCCCCAAAAAGAAAGAAAAATGTTTAAGGTTAAATAATTTTCTTTTTTACCTTAAAGAAAATCCACATAGTACATGAATGCATTAAAAATAACATATCTTCTTATATAAATATGAAAACTGAGCCATTTAATTACTTTATTTATTTTCAATTTATAGCAGGAGAATCTACACATCGCAGCAACACAACAGATGATTCAGATTCACTGCTTCAAGCTATGGAGAATCCAAAGTAAGAAGAGATAAATTGTGATATTCAATAGTTTGTAATTGTGTGCACTATTATGATAATATTTTGTTTCTAGTTTAACTGTCAATTCACACATTCATTTGAAGATACAGATAAAATAAGTAGGCTTTAGGCTTTTAAAAAGCTAAAGCCCACTGCTTTTATCCTCTCAAATCATAGTTTAATAGCATTTCTGCATTGTGCACATCATGTTGAATATCACTGTGAATACTTGAAATTCACTATGCTCCAATAACAGTTGCCAGGGTTGAAGCCAGGATAGTCATTTTCAAAGCACTAAAGAAGTGCTTTAAAACAAACTATGATGTGCTTTAAAACATGTTATGATGTGTTACTGAAAATTGAATATTATTTTCATAAAAAACATAATTAGTGAGCATTAGTAAAAGAATCTGTCATTTAATTGATAAAAAAAATGTAGAGTTATTAGCATAGAATACAAAAGCCAAATACTATTTATTTAGATTCTCTCACTGTTCCTTTACATTCTATCAAAATATATTTCACTCTTTCAGTTCTACAGATTTCTTGGCCCTGTTCAACTCTGATCATCAACCAGTTATAAGAAGCAAAGCAGGTGGAACAACCAAAAAGTCTTCAACTCAAAAGAAGAGACAAGAGCCGGTGAGTGTGTACCATCAATCAAGTATATTTGTATGCAGTAATTTTTTTGTTGTGTGCATAGTTTCAATGTGATGGCTGCTACATTCATTGATCAGATTACTCAGGCATATCTGTTGCAATTCATTTTTATCAGAAAGGTCAAATCAAAGGTCAAATGGTACCTTACTGTAAAAGTGAATATAGATTGCCTAACCCTACCCCTAGCGTAGGAGATAGCGCAGACATTTGAAAACCTTTAGAAAGGCTTTGCTGGCTTCCACCTGTTTTTTCTCAGTTGGTAGTCATTTGTTCGTCGATGGCTGGCTGTGATTTTGAAGAAATTGGTGGCTCTCGAATCTGGCAATTGCTTTTTTCCGGTTGTCGATCCCGGCAGCAATGAATGCTGGTTCCTTGTTTTTCGCCATTTTGAGAAGGCCAACTTTTTCTGCTTTCATACATTTGAAGCATAGCAACCATTTCAAGGAGGGCTCATAATGGATCCATGGGTACAATGTTTTGCCCTGGAAATATGCCTTTAAACTGTTTGTTTCCTTTGCCGCAATTGTTGAAGGGTGCGGATGATTTGGGCTCATCCACTTGGTGTCATTTGGTTCATTTCCATCATATGTTACAGCATGAGCATGTGGAACCTCGTCAACTTGAGCATTGTCCATGCTTCCTCCATCCTTACTTTCTCTTTTACTTGATGTCTTTTCACCATCCTCCAGTTGTGATGTTGATGGCTGATCTTCATCAGTTCCTGGACAACTTTTGAAAACGGTTGTGATTTTGGACGTTTTCAAACGCTTCACTTCAACATCTTTAGAGACTTTCATTTCATGATATTGGCCAAAGTTTAAGAGGTTGGTTTGAATCTTGTTGATACATTTGTCAGATTTTGACAGCGTAAATGCGTGAGATGACCAATCGCCTTTCTTGTCTTAGTCCAATAATGAGCACACTCCGGCAAGTTACGCTTATTCCATTATTAGCTTAGACCAGTGACTAAATCTGAACCATGGATCGATTTAATCTTCCTACATGAATTCAGGCCTCTGTGTCTAGCAATGTCATGGATGGTTTTACCTACTGCTAATTATGAAAGTGCATAATAAGGAAATTCTCAGCGGAAAAAAGTAAAGAGTGCAGATCATTTCTTCAGTATTGTTTGAAAGGTGTTATGATTACATTTCTCCTTAAAGTGGAGGCAAGTGACCAAAATGATAATATATCTCCCATCCTGTTGCTTTGTAAGGGAGTGAATTGACACAGAGAGTTCCAACATTTTTCTATAGTTATATGAATACCTGCAAACACACAGTATACAGTATTGTGGTGAAACTTTTAATAACGATCCTTGAATTTACAACTGACAATAATTTTTACCTCTTAAATCTTTTAATTATATGATTGACTAAATAAATGTCCAAAATTTATCATTATTGTTATTGTTCTTGTCATTATTTTTAATACTATTATTGCTGTTTTAACTAGCATTGCATATCATAATGGCTATATTTTTGCTCTTTTTTTTTCCATCAAAACCTGGGAAGACGATTGTACATGCCATCCCCCCCCCCCACCTAAAATTCTGAGGGGCCCCCACTATCTACACCCCTGCATATTGCAATTTTTGTAATTTCTTGTAAAATTTAACAACAGGCTTTCCATGTTGCATACCTCTCATCTTTAGGGGCACCTTGACTTTCAATCTTGACGTTCAATCCCAAAGTTAAAGGTTTTGATCTCAACCCAGCATTATGCCTTTAAATTGATCATTCAGTTTTGTCTCTCTCTCTCTCTACTGAGGGCTTGTGAATGTGCATCTTTGTAGGTGTTAAAAATTCAGTGCTTGTACGCTTCATGGCAGATCAGCAAATATCCAATGTGATAATGACTTTTGCACACATATTTCAGCTACCTTTAGAATATACTTTCTACATGTGACATATACGCCCTATTAGCAATGTTATTATTTGTCTTAAAATATATTTCACCTTCAGATGTCAAGCAGAGCCTTTCAGATTCCCATCAGTGCTAGGACTACTAGCACCTTGGATTCCTACAGACTGAACAGTTCCAGGTCAGCTGCAGGAGATGCAACCGATCATCAGCTCAATGCTGCATCACCTTTTGAGTCGCTCACCCAACACCTTGAGAAGGACATTGATTCAAACCACATAGCAAGGAACTCTTACCAACAACCGGAGAAGGATTATGATAGTCTACCACTCAGGAATGGCGGTCCTCCTTCAAGCCGGATGGGACCGGACAAAAATCTGAGACCGCCCAGTCCGAACAAGACCAACAAAAATGAGTTCCAACTCAGTGAGGAGTCCACAAGTCACTGGTCTTCAAGTCAAAGTGCTAACCAACAATTACCTTCGAACAGTTCACCGCACAATGCAAATGCGCGACTCTTGAGAACTAGTACATCCTCAGATCACCCTGTAGCTGAGGAGTACATAGAGTCAGTAAACGTGGCTGCCACCAAGATTCAGCGATGGTACAAGGGGTGTGTGCAGGAGAGACAAAGAGAAGGGGAGGATGAGATAAGGAAAATCTTGAGCCAGAAGCGGAAGGAGCGATCAGAGATTATCCACAGGGAGCAGGATTCAGAGAAGACTAGGGAGCAGCAAGAGAGGAACCGAAAGAGAACAAGAGAGGAGAAATTACGGCAGGCCAGGCAAGCAGCAATTCAGGTATGAAAGAAAATTAGAAAGGCCTGCAGACTTTCTATTGAAAAAAAGAGAGATATATTTATCTCAGAAATTAGATATTGCTAATGGAGAGAAAGGTAAGGTTTGCTGTGTATTGTTTCTAAATGTACACCAGCATCCAATAATTTTGGAGGAACTTGGAGGGGCAAATTCTTGCCCATGTATAAGATGTATGGGCATATATAATTAGATTGACAGTGTTGTTTTGAATATTTATCATTAGTTCAGGAAAAGTGGTGGGAAAAAATATGCTGATTCAACACACTCCTACATTCTTTTTATATTCCCTCAACTCAGGGTTCTCCACTAGCGGTTTTACCCGGGGGCTCCGCCCGGGTAAAATTTGAAAAACCAGTTTAGCGCCCGGACAAAATTTCCCCGCCCGGACAAAAACTTGACGCGCCCGGATATGAAAATTGACATATTTTCACGCACAGACAAGACAGCATCAAGACCGCGCGGCATTGCGCAATCAAGCATCGACTTAAAATAAAAACTTTACTCGCATGATCATGTCGGAAACCCGCACGAACGCATTATCTCTTTGCACGAACCACGTCGAATTCTCATTGCGATCACGGCCACCTTCTCTGGATCGATCGCAACGAGTTCTGTCTATAATACGTATGCCGTCACGAAACCGCAAATTTGACGCCGTCGCGAAACCGCAAATTTGACTTCGGAGGCCGACGAACACAAGAGCCCCCGGATAAAATACAGACCAGTGGAGAACCCTGCTCAACTGATATGTTTTAGTTATACCCTTTTTCTATTGCTTTGAATTCTCCTTGATGGCAGGATTTGCAGAGATCCAGAGAGGAGAAGAAACGAGAAATCCAAGAGAAGGCTGAAGAGGAGCTACGGTATCTCAAAGCAAGCGGGAAAGTAGGCAAGAAACCAGCCACTAAGAAAAGCCCTGTCAAGAAGCAGTCAACAGGCTCAGGTCCAAGCCATACAAGAAAGTTAGCAGATGGAACTACACCTCATCCAGCTGAACCTGAATCTACTAGACAGCAGAGACCTGGCACAGCTAGTAGTACTGGGCAGAAAGTGGATGAGATATTTGAAGTAAGCATGTGTTATTTTCCTCCATTGTGTATGGTTAATACGAAAAGCTTGTACCCAACAATACAGTTTTCAGGATTGCAATCTAGTTCTGTTCTGTTTCGTGTTCTTTAATTTTTTTGTTTTCGAATGTCCATTAATCTGTTGAGAAAGTTTTTAATGCAATTGCAACTTTGTTACAATACAGAGAGGTGTTACAATACAGAGCACTATCTTGTGCTGTTAGTAATGAAACTTATGAATACAAGTCTGTAACCTGAGAAATCACTGGATGTGAGTTGGTCTATTAGTTAGTTCTCTGGTCTTCCTATACAGTTCCCAAGTGTTTGATCCTAAGTAAGGTCTTTCACACAGTGATGTTAGATATAGTTCCTGAGCTATCTCATGCTATATGGACAGCACATTGAGATGACACTGCTCATTGTACTCCTTTACCTTATAGCCTTTTCTATGAATGGGAGATTAGGGTGCTTTGTTGTAGTTTGCTTTATGTACATGTTAATCTTTTCCCCAGGTAGTGAAGTTTATTATAATCACCCTTTTGTGTGTTGTATAAAAAGGGATTAGCCACCAGCTGTTATTGGGTTGAATTCATAAGGCTTTACTGATTGCTGTGATATATACTTATCCTGGTTATGCCAAAGGAATTTGTCAGAGCTCCAACTAGTCGGTTTCTCTTTTAAATATACTTTAGGCTTATTTGACGTAGGCTTACTTTGCTATTTTGTTTTTTTTTTTTTTTGTTCGGCCAACCAGTAGTAGTTCTACGCCTTGTCAACTGTGTAGACCTTCAACGACTGATAGAGTGTCAATATTTGCAATGAATGTAAACTGTTAAACTTTATGTAACATGATGATAACTGACAATCTCTCTGTAGCAGAGATTTTTTGTGAAAATATTTTTAAAGGGAATGAAAATTACATATCTTTTAGAAATTTATCTAGTCAAAAAACTATATTGATTTCGACTGTCAACTCTTTCATGTCGTCACAGAGTGAGCCATCAACACATCGAACGGGGGCTACAGACAATGGTTACGCTGGTGATACGGACAGTGAGAAACCCAATGACACACCCAGTCAAGCACCTACCAAGACCACTCTAACAGACCTCCTGGACACACTCAAGCTACTGGAGGAACCAGTCAGGGTGCCAAGCCCCACAGAGAAGAAGCAGAAAGGACCTGCGTGGTGTAAGCTGATTCATAAATATATCAATGGGCAGTAGGGCCAAGTCTACAGTTAACGCTAATTTTGTGTCCCCTATGTTACCAAATATAATGGAATAATGACTAAGATTTACATTGAAAGTATAACTGTGCATCATATTTCTTCTGATCCACGCTACAGTAGAGCTATCAACTTCATACAGTCATTGGATATACTATAAAAAGACTTTGATGTAGTCAGTAACATGCGGGACAAAAATGCCTATGACTTGGTCATTAGTAATGATGAATTCTTGAAGCAATGTAGCACTGCTATTAAATTTTCTTGCAATCCTGCCATATTCAGTACTTCTATGTGGGTTTTCATATATTTTTATGATACCCTTGTCACTTGAAATGATGCGATTCTCTTTCCCATGAATTTGGTTACTGTCCACATTTCAGCTCCATTTAATAGAACTGATGAGACGTAGCAATTCACTAACCTCATCTCTTTTACCCCTCCAGTGGATATATTTGATGATAAAGAGGAGGAGGAGGAGGAGGAGGAGGAGGAACCTCAACCAGCAAGCAGCCGATACCTGTCAGCAAGCATGACCGGTGGCAAGCCTGGTCCGGGGGGCAAGACTCAGACACAATACTTATCCGAGGACAACCTCCAGGAGGCCACTAGGAGGAGTCTGGGAGGGGAAGCCAGCAAACCGGTCCATCAACCCAAGACTACACCTGGTAGTGCCCATGCCTTGCTCACAGATGAGAAGCTTAGGTAGGCCAATGGTTGTGACACGCATACATGTATGTTCAAAGAAATAGAAAATAATGACGGTTTTAATGTCAAATGATGATTCTTATCTGCTAATGGTTTAAGGAGTAGTACAAATTGCAACTTGATCTATGCAAGAAAGCTCGAACTGCTGCTGCTGAGGATACATAATTGTCACAGTAAATAGATGCATTATTTTAACTACAGTATGTAGTGGAACCTTGTTACAGAGAACACTGTTAGAACAAACTCTTGTTATAACAAGGTAATTTTTCAGGTCCAACTTTTTTGTATTCTATTGTTTTTTTAGCCCTGATATAACAGTGTCTGATATAAAGAGGTAATTTCCTTGGTCCCAAGGAGTTTGTTATAATGAGGTTCCACTGTTTGAGGTAATACCATGCACAAGTTTGTTGTCCAATAACATTTACTAAAAGAAACTGAACTGTTTATCAAAGATTTTAATGCAAATCTTGAATTTCAGTCAGTAACTCTACTCTTTGTGTTATTGTAAATATG
Source organism: Heliocidaris tuberculata (assembly GCA_025618425.1). NCBI lineage: Eukaryota > Metazoa > Echinodermata > Echinoidea > Camarodonta > Echinometridae > Heliocidaris > Heliocidaris tuberculata. Next base: position 31,196,889 of record CM046836.1, read on the forward strand.
ACACCCTGTTTTATACAAGTTGTATTATTGTGACTGCATCTAAAAATTGATGAAATGATTGTAAGCATGATATTTTCATACACTTCTCATTTACAATGAAATCACAGTGCGACCCTTAATCATACATGGCACTATCAAGCATAGGCAATAATAGTGAAGCAGGATAGTAATTACAGTGAAACCTGTCTATAAAGACCACTCAAGGAGACAAGAAAAGCAGCCTTTATGAGCAGGTGGTCTTTATGGACAGGTTCCTTTAATACATGTTTCAATGAGAAATGCCGTTCAAGGGAAATAAAAATTGTGGTCTCTATAGACAGGTGGTCTTTCTATGCAAGTGGTTGCTAAAGCAGGTTTGACTGTAATTGTCATAATTATATGATTCATCGTCCCAAGGGGGGGGGGGGGGGCTCTCTCACTTTTAGGAGTCCTGATAACTTCGGCTCAACTGTAGAATGTAGAATAACTTGTGATTGAAAGAGGTATGAACTAAGACCTGGCCTTTTTCAATCATTAGGAACATCATGTCCTTCTTGGATGAAGTAGACCAAGCTGAGCAGGAGACCGTCAGTGAGTTCTCCCAGGCCCTGGACGTGGACCAAGCGCCTACAACCTCTAGGACTGTCCCTAACGTTCCTCTAGTCCCCTCGGCTGAAGAGATCCAGAAGCTTGAGGAGGCTTCAGCAGCAGCTTCGGAGGTTACCAATACTGTCCTCTCTCAGAGGCTACAGTTGGAAGAGAAAGAGAGGAGTGTGAAAATGCTGCAGAAAGCTCTGGTTAGTCCATACTTGTCGATGATATGACATTACTCCTGAGATATTTGCTCCAGGTTTTATTTTGTCAAACCTATCCGGTTTAGGGGTGTTCTTGGGTTTTAGCTTAAGTTTAGTGTTACATGTAGTACAGTGTTTGGTATGGTGTTTGGTCCATGGTTGAAGTTAGAAATTTGGTTAGTTGATGAAATAGACTGAGGAGCAATTGTTGCTGAAACGTGTATAGTGCAACATTTTTTTACATGGAATTGCCCTGATGTGACAGTATTTGAATTGAGATTTTTGCCTGTATGTATAAGTCTAGATGACAAAGGAGACAAGTGTTCAGATAATGCAGGTAGCTTTGGTTAGTCCATATTTGTCTCCTGTTCCTCCATATTTTCCATGGAATTGCCCTTTAATGACAAAACTATTACTCTTTATTGCCTTAGAACCAGCAGCGTGAGCTGACAGTCCGTCATGCTAAGGAGCAGGATAAGGAGACGAAGAGGAGGCTTCAGCTTCAGAAAGAAGAGTATGAGGCAACTGTCAAGAGACATCTATCCTTCATTGATCAGGTAAAGCCCAATGCATACGCGAGATTGGTCCATATATGCATCGAACCAAATTTCGAAGGACCTAGTTGAAGAAAATTGAAGATTGATTTGTTATTCATTTATTCAAGCATATTTACACATGATAACAATATAAGTTATGGGATTGTTATGCAGTATTTAAAAAAAAATGAATATTACCACATCACTAGTGATGAAAAATAATGACATTGCAAAACACAAAAGAAATCAAGGTAACACAAAGTATGATAAATATAACAAATTGAAAATGCAATCATAGTATTAATTCATTTTACAGATGACAACTATATATGACACGATTAAAAACTTGTATTAACATTATGTACCATAGATAAAGGAAATGCAAGGTAAGAATACAGTATTTAAAATTGTTAATGTAATCAGGGGCCCTATTTCCGAGTCAAGGCAAGATCTGAAAATGTTCATTATCAATCTTCAGCATTGTAAAATCAAGTCCATAATCATAGTTGCTGTCAGGATCGAGCTCAGACAACACAACGTACAAGTGACTACAAGCTATACGATTTCAGTCTTATTTAATTTCATTAAATTAACATCTTTCCAGTCTTGGTGATACACATTTCTTTTGGTGCTTTCATAAATAAATAGCAGATATACATAACACTAGCCACATAACCTAATGCCGGCAGTACTCTATGAACTACAAACATGACAAAAGAACAGTATCTGCAAAGTAATTACATCAATCATTTGTTACTCTCCTAAACGGTGGCCTTTAAATTTGTAAGGCTTCTTTTCCAAATAAGTTACAAGTATAATAAAATGTGAAAGGAAGATAACAATCAACATACAAAAATGTCATTAAGAGTCATGAAGGCAATTCCACTGAGTTACTTGAGAGGTAGCATAACTCGGAAGGGAGTTCCATATTGTCCGTTAAGTCAGTTTTGGAGTGAAGATAATTAGCTTCAATCATCTGGAGTATCATATCAAGTTCATGGCCGATTCAAGTCCTGGTAAGGATTGTTTCAAAATAGGAATGATAGGGCTTACCTCGATAGGGAATGATTTGGTCTCTCACATGAAGATATGCAGGGCTGGACGAACAACCAGATTCAGGTTTGTGCATGCGACGATGGATGAGGAGCACGATAACTAGTACCCTGGTCACACAGATACAAGGTGGGTCACGAAGGAGCTTTCCCAGGTCACACAGTTCTGGGATCACTAAGTTGAATTGCCAGTCACTAAGTAGGCTTCACACAGGAGAGGGGAGCTCGGCCCAGTTTCATACAGTCTAGCCTGGAGACGATCAGTGGCGGAAGTGTCCAAGTCCCCATAAAAGAGGAGCCACTTGCAAAAATTCACATAGAAAGCTATACACCAACTATGCCCTATCTAAATGACACTTACATTCAAATATAACATTTCATTTCATTTCCAAACACAGGTTTCTATCAAGTCTGACTTCAAATATCATAACAAAATCCCAAATTTTGAGATTACTGTCTTGTTTCTATAATAAAGGTAAAGATCCACATTGATAGCTAAAAACTCTTCTTCTTTACATGACTGGAATTATAATTTGAAAATAACACTAGCAGGTTTAATTCTGACCTCAAATAACTAACTCTGACATAAATTTACATTCTTAGCAAGAAATATCCAAATACAATAAGTATTCAATTCACTCTGATATACATGTATGAGCAGAGTTACAAAATGCTAAAGTTGAAAATAAGACTGGATACAACTCAATTTAACTTGACAATTCTGAGCTTGACAAATCCTGCCAACAGGTTGCTGGCCAACAGGAGGAACAGGTCTTTCCTCTATGAAATATCAAAAGCTTCTGCCCAGTAGCACTAAAACAGTCAGAGAAACCCCTCACATTACTCCCAGCTAACTCACTTTCACATTCTTTCATTCAAGTGCACTCAACCAACTATCAAGCTCACTCACTGTCATAGTCTCATTTACATCACAAAGTTAAATAAATTGTAGCTCCTCTCTGGACTGAATCTAGATAAAAGAAAAAGAATGTGATTAATGCAAAGAACAGGACAGCATCTGACAGTTGCACAAAGCTCACATATAATTTGTACCCTTATTGGCCTTTTACTAGTAAAGATATGGATAATCAGCTACAATAGAGCTGCTGGGGTACTACCAATAACTTATCTACATGAAATTATTTGTCTTCAGACATGTAAATTGTTGATGATTCCTTTAATAAGCGATAAAGAATAGTTTCAATTTTTGTTTTGTTTTGATACCCATCTGTTTATTCCACAGCTCATTGATGACAAAAAGGCTCTGAGTGAGAAATACGATGGTGTCGTGACAGAATTGAAGCAAGTAGATAAGAAATACCAAGGAAGGATAAAGAACATGGCAGACGGGTGAGCGGAAAAATCCATATTTTTAAAAGTTTGTTAATAGATCTTACATGTGCATCTCTTTACTCTTTGCTTTAACCTAACAGTAATGTTACTGCATAGAGATAAACAAAGCTATTTTGGAAGAGTGTTATCATATTTATGCAACAGGAAGGTCAGCATTCATGCAAGATTTTAGATTAATACAAGGTCTTTATATTACATTTTGCAAATTAATCCAGCGCCCATGTAATTGTCTTCTAAAAATCATTAATTAACTTCTTTTGTTGTTTGTTTTGTACATTGGCAATCTTTTGACTCTTGACATGAAGCAATGTCCTTTGTTATTGTACAAGTAGTTTTAAATTATTTGGCATGTTACTTTAAAAAGAAAAGGATCTTGCTTCATGGTGTAACAAGAATATTCCTTGACTAATGATACTGGTTATTATGATAAGTGTTGAGTGATTTTCATTTAAAGGCTTTTCTGTATTTCGTAGAAATTATAAGCATTGCCTCCATCATCTTGTTATGGAAGAATGATTGACAATTTGGAATAAAATTTTCCCTCTTTTTTTTTTTTCTTCTTTTGATCAGTCATTCTAGAGAAATGAGCAAGATCAAGGATGTACAGGCAGCCGCTGAGAAACTGAGAAGAGAGAAATGGATCGATGAGAAGACAAAGAAGATAAAGGTATGAATGCAATGTAACAGTTTTAGAGAAGTGGATGATTAGACTTGCAAACAGAACATTAATCATCTTATTCAGCACAAACAGACATCTCCATATAAGCCAATTCTGCCACTCTAAGTTACTGATAAAGCACTGAATTGATACCTCTATAGCTTGTATCCAATCTCAAACTGACATTTCTCATTTTGTAGTCGAACAGGGCATTTAAAGAAATTATTTTAAGAAAACAGATCCTTCAAACCAGGCAGTGCTATTATAGCGGCAATGTTTGAAAGTTTAAGGAAAGTTTTATTGTAAGGACTGAAAGAGATATAAATTGTCGATGGCACAGCTCTCAGCCAGACTGCAAAGAAATAAATGATAAGAAAATTTCTAAGCAATACACCAATAGAGTGAGTAAGGGGCCACATCTATACACACACACCACAGAAATTAATATCACCTTATTCGCTTCTGTCATCCAAGGAAATCACAGTGAAGGGACTTGAACCTGAGATCCAACGGCTCATTGCAAACCACAAGGGTGAGATCAAGAAGCTGAAGACAATCCATGAAGCTGAGATGCTCCAAGCAGAGGAGAGGGCAGGACAGAAGTATGTTCGTCACATAGAAGAACTCAGGGATCAACTCGCAGATGAGAAAGAGGCAGCCTGTGCAAGGGAAAGAGAACTGGCAAAACAAAGGTATCTTTAGCACTAGCAGTGTTTGCATGATAAAGTCACAGATGTAGCAACGGCAGATGTAGTAATATATGTAGCCCCAGTAGTATTTGAAATGGTAGTAGCTATACTGTGCACATGTAAGGTACCATTGAAAATAAAAATAAAAAGGCCCGAGAATGAAAACAGAAAGGAATTATAATTAAATGACATGGGAAACATCCCTAATCAAACTTCAACAAATGGGATATTATTGTAAATGGAAACATGCATGCTGAAGAATGATAACAAACAGTGTTTTGATAATAAAACGACATGAGTGACATCATCAATCAAACTTGAGCTTTCAATTTTTTAAGGGGGGAGGGCTGCAAGTGTAGATGGATGCTCTTTATGTACTTGTTCCTTCAATACAGGTATCAGTGGAGAAACCCATTTAAGGGAAATAAAAAAATGACAGTTTCTGCAAATGGCTGGTCTCACTAAGTCCCTAAGGCAGCCTTGACTGTGATTCATTGCAATGTCTTTCATTGTCTGTTAGGTATGAGAAGCAGCTAGAGCAGGAGGAGGCAGCCTACCAGCAGCAAAGGAGACGGATGTACTCTGAGGTCCAGGAGGAGAAGGATCGCATCAATGAGCAGGCCAGGAGACAGAGGCAGGAGATGGATCGTCTTCAGCAGACAATGGAGGCTAACAGTCATAAGGCTATCAGTGCCATGAAGGAGGAGTATGAGAAGGCGAGGGATGAACAGGAGAGAAGACATAGAGTAAGAGGAGACCAGTTTTCATCATTAAACAGGAATCATTGTTAAGTTAATGGAAATAATTATTTGAAAGATAGATATGGACATATTGATTGATTAATAGATAGTTAAGTATAGACAGATATACCGGTATATGCATTGATGGATAGATGAGTAGAGTAGTCACAAGGCTATCAGTGCCATGATGAAGGAATATGAGAAGGCAAGGGATTTACAGTAGATATAGGGAAAGTATTTGGTAAGAGCAGTTTTCACTGTTTCAGTGCTAGATACTCATTCTATTATTACAAAGAGCATCTTGATAAAGGAAGCGGACACAGTAATATTAGGCCAGTCACAGTTATAGTCAACTGAAATCATATCTATCCCTGTTCTAACTCCCCATATTAAACTTTTCTGTGACACTAGCTTCAGAAACATTTATCTTACATTAACCATTCAGAGTAAAACAGTGGTTTTGAGTGTATCTTTAATTGCTCTATTTGTACACTTAAGAGTTTCAGGAAGAAAAGATTAGCTATTCTCAGTCCAAACTGATGGTAGAAAATTTCCATCCTTGGGCAGGATTTACCATCCATGACATGAAACAGGTTAAGGTTGGGTCTCTGTAATGAAAGAGTGTGCCCCAAAAGAGAAGATCCAAATATATTTTGGTTGATAATACCCAATATTTGATGAATTGCATTTAAAGTATATTAATTGTTTTGTAAAAAAAGTTGTTTTTCTGTCGATTTTGTTGGTACTAACTGCTTTCAACAAAATGAACTTTCTCACAGTCAACATAGAATGATTAAGAACACATATGAAAACTTCTGATGATGAATTTATCTGCCTCCAGACATGTAGTTTCTCTGCTCCTATCTTTCTTATTGATGGCAATTAGATGAAAGTGTATTTTGTATTATTCTGCCTTTGTTCTTTTTTTTTCCTCCAGGCTGAAGTGAAAGACTTAGAAGAACGTCTGAGGATAGAGAAGGAGGCATGGGAAGAAAACTACATGAAAAAACAGGTAAGACCTGGGGGGCGTTCATCAAGTGTCTTGTCAGTGATTTTTACCGACAAATTTGCTCTCAGCCAATCAGATGCAAGGATTTCAGTAGCTTGTAACAGGTATTGCAACTTGTCATTGATAACAAGTTTTATGGAACAGGGCCCAGGTTTGCTGATGATGTTGATTATCATTATTATAATGACTATGTTAATGATGATAATGATGATATTGATAATGAGAAAGTCTGTGCTTGAATACTCCTTATTTGTATTATTACCTATATTCATCTCATTCTTTTCTGTTTTGTGGTCCATAGGAAACATGGCTGCTATCCAAAGAGAGAGAACTCAAGGAGCAAGTGAGGAAAGACAGAGACAAGGAGATAGAGATGGTTATTACCAGATTAGAAGATGATGCCCAGTCATCAAGGGATGAGCTGGAGAGAGCAGCAGAGAATAGGATCAAGTAGGTTCAAATTTTTCTTTCATATTTCATCTTGAGAAACAGGAATGTATTTGGGCTTAGTTCTGTCTGAAATATGCTTTACAACTGAATCATTTGTTAAGTAGAACATGTACAGTATGTATAGCAAAATTATATTGGCTTTGAATTAAGTTTTGGTATGAATTTCATATAATGTCAAAGATATTTAAGCCTTATGCTATTAGTTTTTGATGAAATAATTTATGTAATTTTAAATGGATCAGTTGTGCAAATGTTTGGTTATTGAATAGATACAGTTGTTTTCAAGATGATTGGATAGATAGACATAAATGTAAACTTTAACTTATTGATGGTTTTTATAGAAATGTCTAGTCCGCAAAAAAAATAAAACCATCTACCTCATGCCTCTGCAACCGCAGAGCCCCCTAAAACAGCTCAGGGGAACCCAAAGCAGGACAGCCTCATGAGATCCTTGAAAACAGATAAGTTTTCAAGGCTTCACCAAAGCTCTCAGTGCTTGTTCCCTGAAGCTGGTCTGGAAGCTGATTTCACATGACATCCCCAACGGCTGGAAAGGCACAGTCCCCATATGTTTGAGTGGTTGTAGTTGGCACTACAAGTATAATGCTGATCCTTTGCCAGATTTCATTATGTTTTATTCATTTATTATATATTTATTTATTATTTATCTATTTATTTTCTATTGTTTGCAAAAAGGAATACAGTACTCTGAAAGTGCTATCCTAGTGATAACCTAGCAATTGATTTCTTATGATCATTCTTTTGAAGGCGAATCCGAGACAAGTATGAGGGTGAACTAAGGGAAGTGGAGAAGTCAGAGAGAAAGACTCAAGAGAGATTGAATGAGGTCAAAGCTCAGCTGGCTGAGATGGAAGGAGAAAACCTTAGGATCCAGGCACTGCTCAAACAGCAGGATCATGAGGTCGCTGAGGTCAATAAGGCGAGTCCAATGGAATAAATATGTTATCAGCTGTTTATGGATATCTTTGCATCTACATATTTTTTGTAGTTGATTTTCCCATTGGTGCATTGCCCACTCTGTGCTATTTATCGTATACATGTACACATATTACGTACACACGCTTTTAAAAAAACACTGGAACTATTCAGTAATCAGATTGTATAGAAATATCTAAAATTGGCCAATATGTAGAAAAAGAGCAAGTGATTATAACAGCTTTGACTGACTTGTCAGTAATACCTTTCATCTTCTAGGTTTGTGAGAGACTCAGCAAGGAGCGTAAGAACGTGGAGGAGGTGATCAGGCAGGAGTTTGCTGATCGGTTGGTTGCCGTGGAGGATGAGAACAAGCGGGTGAAGAACGAGATCTCCGAGATGAGAGCCAGGCACAAGCTGGAGCTAACCCGCATCCAAGAGAGCAAGGAGGAAGAGATGGAAGAGGTCCACAAGAGGTAAGATACAGCAAGAGGAATGATGTTGACAAAATGGGAACTGGAGGGAAGGGAAAAAAGGTTACTTAAACCAGAATTGAGCTCTAAATGAAATGTCAAAAATAAGAAGTGAAGTCACGAGGAGTAAGAAGAAGGAGGAGATGAAGGAATGAAAGATGTAACAGTCCTGTTTCTTGAGATGACAGTAGTGATGATGCAATTTATGATTGTGATTTTGATATTTATGATGATAGTCATATGAAAGATGTTTATTATGTTGATGATGATACTGAAGACGATGACAATAATGATGTTAATGACTTACATGTATGTCAGTGATATTATAAGGATGATGTTGAAATGGTGATGTTGGTGATTTTATTCATTGTGATTATGAGGAGGATGTTGATGATGATGATGATAATGATGATGATAACAACAAGGATGACTTAGCCCAGCAACTTGTTAATCTGGTATCTATTTGTGTGTGAAGTCCTCAGACTATAAACATACCGTACTGTCACCAGTCGTGGCGGGATTTGACAAAGTTTTAGGTTAAAATTTTTTTCAGAAAATACCATATTTGTTGAGGAATCACCCGCTATTCGATGCCGAATATGCTTGTGAATAAAATCCACCTAAAATATTGCATCTTGCTTCTACAGCGTGAACACTACTGCTGCACTTCTGCAAGGCTTCTGCTGCTCCAGTGTCACTGCACATTGCACCAATCATAATGGTGACACACCCTTCGCAAATGATATTGTGAAGGAAGAATTAATCTAAGATAAATCACTATTTTCTAAAAAATATTGAGTTAGTACACTATGAAACCATATGCAGTTAGCTATATGGTTATTGCATCGTCTTTGCGGGATTGTGCATTCGCACTGTGTAATGCACTTTTCTGGCTGCCTATGTTATGATTTGTGTGTTGTAGGAATGGCACATCAAGACTGGGGCATAGCATTATCAGCAAGACCCCCAACTTTGAACAAAGATAACTTAATTGCAAAGTATTTTTCATGCAAAAAATTTGTTTGGCCAACATCTATGGAACTGAAGCTCTGTTACATCGATAAACAGAAAATATGGTACAGATTATTTATTTTGTTTCAGTCTGCTAAAGAGGAAGTTACTGTTTTTCCCCAAAATAGCAGAACATACAACAGCCCCGTGGATAATTCTATTTGCCTGCAGTCATTCTTTATGCGATCGGCAGCGAGTGATATGCCGGATAGTTGTTCCTTATTTATTTTGGTGCAGTATCTACTAACCAATCGCATCCATTCATTACGCATCAGAGAGATGGCGGCAGTTGACATAGGTCGTTGCTGCAATGAAGCTGTATTACATAGGTACGCCACGACTGGTGACAGTACGGGTACTGTAATCATTACACTGTTTAATGTTCCATACTATTCCTGTTCACAAGCCATTGATATGTGATATACCATATATATCATATCACTGTTGCTAATATCAACATTGTACATTTCTATCCTCAGAGTCAAGCAAGCAATAGCCAAGAAGGAAGATGTGGTCAACCAGTTGAGGCAGCAGCATGCAGCAGCGGTCAAGCGAGCTGACCATCTAGAATCTCTCCTAGAACAACAGAGAAAACAATTGGTCAAGAAGAAATGATCAACAGAGCAGGAGTCCTAGGATACTGTGGCACAGTGGTTTGTCCTTTTTACTTTCAATGGCAAGGTCACAGGTTCAAATCCTTGTGTGGCACTTGTGCTCTTGATGAGACATTTCATCTACATTCATCATTCTTTATCTGGGAGTGCTTAGTGGAGAGGACGTAAAGTCTTAATTCTGTTAGTATAATATGACTTATGGCTAATATCAGCTAAAGATGAACCAATAATAATAAGCGATGACATTACTTGGGGAAAACACATTATGAATATTTGTGTGATTTTTTTGGGGTAAAAAACCATGATGACATCATTATAATGTACCATTAAGCTAGTCCAACCTAGCAACAGATAATAGATGCAATGTGTATTCTTTTTCAATGCAATATATCTTGTAGTAGGTGAATCCAATTACTTTATCACTGGGGTATGTTTCTATCATTTAGAAACAGAATATTTGATATGTTATGTCACTTTCATTTTTATGAGAGGATGTTAAAGGTCTCAAATTGAACTAGATTAGCTTACTCATTCTCCCTATCTACTCTCTCTCTCTCTCTCTCTTTCTTTTTCTCTTTTTGTAACCCATCTGTAGAACTGTTCACATATTTAAAAAATTGTTGAAAAGCAGGAAGAGATAATGGCCATTGTCTTGCAGTAATTTGTACTTAAATCCGTCCGTTGATTTATCATCACCTTGAATTATCTCCTCTGTTGTTGGATATTCTATATAATATTGACTGGCCTTGAGGGGGATATAAAAATATGTTGCCCGCAACAGAATCATATTGCCCCGAGTCAAAGACGAGGGCAATATGGTTCCTTTAAGGGCTATATTTTTCGATATTCACCGAAAGTAGAGCCAGTCAGTATTATCATTATTATCTATATCATGTATATGCCTGTTTTGTAACAATTACAAACACATCTGTTTGCCTGTCAGTCCCTCTGATTTCAGGTTATTCATACAGGTATGTAATCTGGGCCAAGCAGTTGTGATGTAATTTGTTACTGCGCGTATCCATTGCTTAAGCCTTTGTACACTTTAACGCGTACACAATACTGCGCGTATGCACTTTGAGAAAAGCACACTGACAGGAAAGGGTGGAATATGGCCAAATGTTGCCCTCTTTTTTAGTACAGTGGTCTATGGGGAAAACCCGGAAGAGGGCAATATGGCAAATATTGCCCCCTTCGGTTACGGATTCGGAGCAGTGCACAAAATACGGCTTTTTATTTTGCAGCTAAAATGCCTTGTATAGGTAATAATATGTGATATATCTAGAGTTTATCCCATGACTACATTAAATCCAATGAATATGATTGTATAAGAACAAGATATTTATTTGCTGGTTTATACCTCAGTAATTCACATACCTTGAAAATTTTAATCTTCTGTCAAGTTTGATTGATATGTGGTACTCAAATGCAACTGTATTCGTGCACATACCTTGTGTAAATACCACCATTCAAAAATTGAATGGTAAATTTGCTGTCGGCCTTAATTGAGCATATTTTTGTTCAGGCTGTATTCATTGTATCTCCAAGCAAGAAAGGAATTTAGTCATGATTTAAAGCTGCCTGCCAATTTTTATCATTGTATCTCCAAGCAAGAAAGGAATTTAGTCATGATTTAAAGCTGCCTGCCAATTTTTATATTTAGTATAAACTTTAAGGCCCGTATTCTGAACTCTGGTTTAACTTAAACCACAGTATAAGTGTGGTTTAAACCCAGTGGAAACTGCCCTTTAAACCAGAGTTTTAGAAAATCACATTCTGACCTCCGGTTTAACTTAAACTCCAGTCTAGTGTGGTTTAACTTTGTTACAGAAATTTAGACTGGACTTGCTGTTTAAGTTAGTGGTGTAACTTAGACTGGAGTTTAAGTTAAACTAGAGTTCAGAACACAGGCCAAAGAAAAAAAAAAGAAATTAGGCCCAACTTATACTTATTTTCACCAAATTCAAGAAGTAATGGCACCTTTATTCTTTTTCAGTGTCCGCAAATGTATTAGAATGTTTAATTTTTCCATCTCTCCCATAAAAATGAGACTTTTATTGTTCAGGTATTATACTGCTTATTTTTCCTTTCACTTTTGTGGCAGTTTTTGTTTTCAATTATTTGCTCAAATGTCACTTGGTGTAAGCTGTTTTGTCCTACACATAGTACATCAAGATTATCTTCTGTGAATGAAATAGCAGTGAAGATGTTACTTTATCTCTTTTTGCAATAGAAGTGCAGTAATTCTGGTTGGATAAAAATTCTGTCCACGTAGTATGTATTAGTGTATTCATGGTGTGTTTGTGTGTGCTATTCCTTTTATGTCCAGAGGTATTCAACTTAATCTGTTCATGTAAATATGAGGAAAGTGCCAGTATCTGGTATGTTGACTCATTGACTGCACTTGTACTTCAAAATTTTTACTAATTGAAAAGTCTTGAGCATCTATTGTAAATAGATTTTTAATGCATTATTTGTGCTTCATCTGTATTCATAGTATATAGGAACACTGAAATTCTATATATTTTTGATGGTATGTATATGTTAGTGATAGTAGATGTATGATAGTGTAAGATATTTAGACAGCTAATAAATAACTGTTTCTGTACTGTTTTCGTGGTATCCATAGCGTTAACCATTGTCCGTGAGAAAAGTGTAATTATAATGTATTGGACAGGAGCAAAGGAGGGAGAAAACTAAGAGATGCAAAAGGGAGAGAGAAGGAGAGAGGAATGGAGAGGGAGGGAGAGGGATAGATGGAGGGAGAGACAGAAAGGGGAGGGATAGGAGAGAGAGAGAGGGGGGGTGGGAGAGGATACAAGGGATGGAGAGAAAGAGAGATGGGAGGGAAGGAAAGAGAAAGGAATAGAGCAGGAAAAGGAGAGAGCGAGAGGGAGAAAGATAGGAAGGAGGGTTAATGAGAGAGGGGGGGGGGTTGGGGAAGTGGGAGAGGATACAAGGGATGGAGAGAAAGAGAGATGGGAGGGAAGGAAAGAGAAAGGAATAGAGCAGGAAAAGGAGAGAGTGAGAGGGAAAGATGAGGGAGGAAAGAGAGATAAGGGTTGGGGAGGGAGGGAGGAGGGTGGGGAGTGGGAGAGGATACTTCTATCCTATGGAGTGAAGGAGAGAGAAGGGAGGAAAGGAAAGTGAAAGAACAAAGGGGGAAAGGAGAGAGAGAGAGAAATATGGGGAGGGAGTGGAGAGAGATAAGGGATAGCGAGGGGGATATGGAGGGATAGGGAGAGCGCGTGGGAGAAGATGAAAGGGATGGAGAGTAAGAGACAGATGGGAGGGAAGGAAAGAGAAATGAATAGAGAGAGTGAGAAAAAGGAGAGGCAGCAAGAAAGAGGAAGAGGGAGTGAAGGGAGGGAGGGAGGGAGGGGAAGGAGACAGGAATGAGGGGGGGGGGGGGGGGATATGGAGGTTTAAGCCCGCCGCACACTATACGATCTGGATACGATCCACTTTGAGAAGACTTTGCCATAGCATTTGATATAAACATTCAAACAAGTAAAATCTTAATGACTGAGTTTCCGGATACTCATATGAATGATGAAATCGGCATTTCAGGGGATAGAAAGCCGCCTTCTCTGAAGGAAAGCCAAATCGGTGTTGAATCGCAGTGACGTCACACAAATCGTGCAGTTGTCTACGATTTGAAGCCCATTTGGCCGTTATTCCGACAAGAAGGCTTGCAATTCACCAAAATTTCGATTTTTAGTACATGTATTCATATCATTAATTCAAAACCTCAATTAGGATGATCACAGGTGTTTAAATTTCCATATTTAATGTTATTGCAATTTTTTTCGAAAATCGGATCGCAGTCGGATCGTATATGTGCGGTGGGCTTAAAGGAGAGCGAGTGGAAGAAGGTGGAATGGATGGAGAGTAATTAAAGGGAGAGATAGGAGGGACAGAAACAGAAAGGAATAGAGAGAGTGGAGAAAGGAGAGAGAGAGATAGAGAAAGAGAGAGAGAGAGAGAGAGAGAGAGAGAGAGATACAGACAGGCAGGCAGACAGAAAGATTTTTGGTGATATTATCGTTTTTTGGTCATACCGATTTAGCAGAAACATGTAATTCAAGAAAAAAAAGTGCTTTTATACAGTGTTATACCAACAAAGAAACCGGATTTCCGTTTTGACTATCCGTATAGTTATTTATACTATGTTAATTTCGAGACCTCCCTACACACTCCAGTCAGCGGGTATAAAATTCTTTTATGTATCGTAAGTTGTATGTGAGCAAAATAATCATGACAAATGCAAGCTAAATAAACAATATAAATTAAATTAAATGGAACGGAATAACATAAGTGACACATCGAAATTAATTATGGGCCCAAAGTGCATCAATAAACATCAATAGCATGGCAGTGAGAGAGAGAGAGAGATAGATAGAGAGAGAGAGAGAGAGAAATGTGAGTAAAGTTCATGAGAAACATGTGGTGTAACCAACCAAAAGGAACAGGTTACCCTGTTACTAAAATCAATCATTTTTAAAGGATAAAACGTTGTCAACCGTGAACCTTTCTCATTAAATTGATTGCTTTTCGTCTTCATTTTTTAAACAAAGTAAGCAGAAAACCCCATCAGTCTGCTTGAATGGAATGCACTTGTAATAATAATAATCTGATCAGTGATGGCAACTAGCTAGCTGGACTTATACCACGTCACATCGAAAAGGCCGACAACAAAATCTTTACATTTCCCCTATGGGCAAAGAATTGGTCTGTTTGGAGTCGGTTTGACGGTGTGACTGAGATACTGTGGAGTAATATCTTTATCAGTAACAACGTAATGTCATTACAGTGTGAAAAAAAAAATGGTACGATGTTAATTAGTTTAATATCCACTTGCGGATCCAATATTCGGGAATAGGGGTTGCGCCATGCGGAACGGCGCACACTATAGGCCTACACTAGTGGCGCCATATTAAAGTCTCGTGATCACAAAGGTGGCTGCCGCTTCACGAGGTGAAATATAATCTGAGCTTACAACGGCCATGTACATGTAGATCAGCAAGGAAACAACTTTTTGTTTGCCCTGGACCCTGGTTTGAGTTGGGAGACGAGGGAGCTATCATTGAAAAAGTGAAGAAAAAAAAATGAAAGAAAAATACAGAAAGAACAGAGAGAGAGAGAGAGAGAGAGTAAGCAAAAGTTAATTTTTGATGAAGAAACAGGGGAAGGTGGAAAATGGATGGATTGAAAGCTTTATAATCTTATACAGAGCAAGATATTCAACTGACTTATTTCTTCCTCAAGAAAGTGAAGTGAGAGAAAGTTTTTGGGTGACATTCCGTTTTGACTGACACTATCTGATGCCATGTGCGGAGATTTCTTATCACGGCCTGGGGGACGAGACTAGCCTTTGCCATTGGTTTTTGAACAAAATTCAAAATTTTCGAGGGGGGGGGGGCGTCCCTCTGTCCCTCGGGATCGCCGCCCATGTCTGATGCACTTAACATTCACTCATACATGTCATATCTACCGTGAACATTGATTTGATAAAAAATCAGACACTCGATTTTGCACTGCTTTATTAGGTCACGTAGGCTTTATTGATTGGAAATAAATGGATTCGGTGCCTTTGTGCTTAAAACCTCACGGTTATTCGAAGTCGCATGGTAATCGATCAGAATTTTAAAAAATATATGTTTCCATATTTCGCCTTGGATCCGTGCTTGGTGCTTCTGCAGAGTTATAGCCAGCCTTCACTATGTAGATAAATAACTTATGTTTCTTTTTGAGTTAACTAATCATTGCACTGGATGGATGCGAACAAGATTCCACTTTCATTCCCAGGTCAAAATTTTGCCAGTTTTATTCTCATCTACGTGTCATTTTCCTCAGAACAGAAGTTCAGTATTCTGAGGATTCTACATGTTTATTATGCACACCACCTAACTTAAAATTTTCACTTCAAAACAGTGAAATAGGAGCAATTCAGACGAAATTTATGATAGTTGATCGATAGTTGATTAATGACTCCCATCGTACCAACTGCTTCACACAAACTTAATACAAATAATAATAATAATAATAATATGAACACTTGTAATGCGCCGGTGTCCATCATGAATAGATGCTCATGGCGCAGTGAAAAAGGAGAAGAGAAGATATAAAGACAATGTCCATATACGGACGAATTCATATTACTATAATTTGTAACCAGATGGTAACAATGCATATCAATTAACATGATGTGTAAAATTGTGCATGCACTCATACGAACACGAGAAGATGTCTTGAATAAAACTTAAACTTGATATGCCTGGAGCTTCCTCAGCCTCGTTCTTGCATGCCATCATGATCGTAATAAGACGATATTTGAAAAATTTTAAACTTTTAAAGAATTCTCTCTGTTGCATTTCCCTCTCCAAAACCATTAAGCATCGCCTGTGCAGAAAAGTTGTTCGCGCTTCAAAAACATAGAGCATCGTTTGTACAGAAAAGTTGTTCGCGCTTCAAAACCATAAAGCATCGCATGTGCAGAAAAGTTGTTCGCGCTTCAAAACCACAAAGCATCGCTTCTGTAGAAAAGTTGTTCCCTTTTCAAAACCATAGAGCATCGTTTGTGTAGAAAAATTGTTTCCCGCTTCAAAACCATAAAGCATCGCCCATGTAGAAAAGTTGTTTCCTCTTCAAAAACATAGAGCATCGTTTGTGCAGAAAAGTTGTTCGCGCTTCAAAACCATAAAGCATCGCTTCTGTAGAAAAGTTGTTCCCTTTTCAAAACCATAGAGCATCGTTTGTGTAGAAAAATTGTTTCCCGCTTCAAAACCATAAAGCATCGCCCGTGTAGAAAAGTTGTTCCCTCTTCAAAAACATAGAGCATCGTTTGTGCAGAAAAGTTGTTCGCGCTTCAAAACCATAAAGCATCGCTTGTGCAGAAAAGTTGTTCGCTTCCTCAGAAGAAGAAACTTCATCACAGCACCAAAGGCCCGTTTGACGTATCAGCGCCATTATCATCTTCCTATTATGGTCAGATGATATTATACTATTAATACATGGTTGGGAGTGCGTTAGTGCGATCTGGCAACACAAAGGTTTTTATCGTGGTGTACTAACGCACGAGGCGTAGCCGAGTGTGTTAGACACCACGATAAAAACCTGCGTGTTGCTGGATCGCACTAATGCACGACCTCACAACCATGTATTAAAAGTTTTATAAAACGGGTCTACAATCTTAGTGTTTTCTTACAATCTTAGTGTTTGATCCGGATTAGCCGTGCGTTAGTCCCCTCGCCGTGCGTTATCACTTTTTTTTTGCACGGTCACGTGGTGTTATTTGACCAATCAGGATGGCTACATTCTTGAACCCGTTTTATAATCATCAATATTTCAGCGTAGATGGCATATACCCCCAAATCGGCGGCCATGTCAGAGTGTCTCTCAATCGGAGCCGCTGTAATATATCTGTGTCAGCTAGCGTCGATGCCATTTGACCACGACGCCATTTTTTTTTTCCGGACGGCGCGGATAGTACTTTCCCATAGACAGATAGAGCGACACAGATACCCTCTGCAAAAAAATTGACTCCGATATCGTGAGATGGCACCGGTGGTGTTTTCCCATGAATTGGTGCCGATGTTAATTACGAAAATATTAGCACCGATCCGATTTATGTGAGACGGTGGCGATGGTATTTTTCTTTAAATCAGTGCCAATGTCATCTGTCTCTGGATCGGCGCCGGTGTTATTTATGTAGGTCAGCGCGAATGCCATGTACCCAAAGATCGGTGCCGATATCATAAGACGGCATGGATAGTATTCATCCATAAGTCGACCCCATCTATCCAGATATCGGTGCCGATACTTATTTATCCCGAAATCGGTGCTGTTGATATCGCTGCCGATCATTTTCAACGATCGAAGTGGATTGCACCTGGTCTATATTGGGCACCTATCCCATTGCTAGAATAATTTTCCACTTCCAACATTTACATCCATAATAAGAAAACCCAGCGGCGCCTCGGCGCAATGGAAAAAAAAAAAAACAAACATTAGGGGTGCGCATTCTCCCTGAATCTACTAGTACAGCGCATTCCTCCCTGGACCCGCTATAATTTATCTATATTCTTCCTTCATATTATTTTGCAGGTAGATATATAGATAATGGTATATTTTATCGTAAACTTCCCTGCAAAGTGATTATATTCAGAAGGGAATATTCGAAATGAGTAAATACATCGTAATTCAGAAGGAATATTGAAGTTTTTAAGTTTGTATATCTGAGGAGCTTCTTTTGATAATATAATACAGTTTCAAGAATTGCTATCATGCCCACACAAAGTCAAATTTCTTTCCGGGAAGCAAGTAAATATTCTTCTCCTCAAATCAACTCAGTATTTTACTTTGAACTCTCTCCTTAACCATTTCTAGATATTGTTTTTTTTTTCTCTCTCTCTCTTCCTCCCTTACCCCACTGTCTTCCCCTCACTCTCTCTTTCTTTCTCTTTCTCTCTCTCTCCCTCTATTTTTCTTCACCATGGTCTTTCCATCCATCTCACTGCCTCAATATTCAGCCGATTCCTCCCCGTATAATTTCACTGTACCACCCCGCCTCACAAACACATGACAGCACATTAAATATATATTTCAAGGAGAAACATGACAACAGAATCACTCACTGCAAAGTTCTATAATAATGCTGTATGATTTATAGTCGGAAACGACAATGATAATGAATTCGCGCTCATGAATAGAATATGCTTGTGGCCTGCATGCAGTTTATTTCGAGGCCCTGTGAATCCATCAGTATCCTCTCTCCATGTCAATTTCTTTTCGTAGCTATTCTTTCAGTAGTCAGCAGGGCCAAAGGCATATTCTCTTTTGACACGACGATGGCTACAACCATGTCCATCGATATTTCAACACCAGTCACGTTCTCATCGACGTCGCAAGGTGATTACAGTGGTCTAAATGTCGATCACAATCCGACATCGGTCGTGGTCATCATCGAGGGCATCACGTTGATCATCATCTTTCTCGGGGCGTTGGTCGCTAATCTGATGGCCATGATAACGATCCTTCGAGATAAGCTTCTGAGGAGAAATCTCCATAATTGGCTGATCCTAAACCTGATCATAAACGACCTCGGCCTACCGATCACCAGCATGTTATTCTCCATAATATCCGTGTTCGACAACGGCAATATCTTGGTTAACAACGATGTCGTGTGCCGGGTAAGACTATCATTAGTCTGTCTTCAGAAGGGGAGGAACATGGGAAACAGTTTTTTAAAAATTGTTAAAAGTTTGCAGCCGTATTTCAGTGTAAGGTAGAAAAGGTCGCAGTGATTTGAACATAATTATGAAGTTTTAGCAGTCGGCACAAGGATTTTAGCATAATAACAGGTGTGCACAAACAAGTACAGAATCTTTAATCGACATCAAAATGGGTGTTTCAGATTTGCACTAAGTATTATAAAATATTTTTATGCCATTCAGTGATGAATCATCATCGGTAGTTTTTAGTAATATTCTAGTGAAAATACATCATGGTTTCTTTCTAAAGTATAGCAAAGAAACTAACTCAGTCTGTTTATTTATATGTTTAGTGTACTTGTACACTTATTAAGAAAAAATGAATTTGTACATATGTTTTTCATATTTTCTGTTATGATATCTGTAAAGCCAAGTTTCTGTTGGAAATGAAATAAACATGAATTTGATTTGATTTGATTTGAAGGAGTCATCACCGTTTGATCGGTCACCTGTTCAGTAAGACGCAATGAATGAAGTTTCTCTGAAATTTGGCTATGTAAAGTTTCAGTTTTCAGTTTCAGTTTCAGTTTATTGTTTCATATTTCACATTTACAATGTATTTTTACAGTGTAAATGGTACAAACAACATAATTGGTACAAACAAAATAAATGGTACAAACAAACATGAGATATATTGTCAGAGAAAATAAAAGAAGGTGAGTACCGCATATCTATACGTTTGCTTACAATATTAATTGAAAAGACTGGGCTAGAATAAAAGTGAAATATTGAGGAGCCTGGAGAAAGCTACGCTTGTGAGTTATAGGCTCCAAAGAGTAATAAGATCTATAATAGCCTTTAAATAAATTATAGTGAG
This sequence comes from Heliocidaris tuberculata, assembly GCA_025618425.1. Classification (NCBI taxonomy): domain Eukaryota; kingdom Metazoa; phylum Echinodermata; class Echinoidea; order Camarodonta; family Echinometridae; genus Heliocidaris; species Heliocidaris tuberculata. The sequence goes on from CM046836.1 coordinate 31,217,272, forward strand.
TGTATAAATAAAATTATTGTGTAGCAGTAATCAAAATCGCATTCAAAGAGACAGTAATGGATGGTTTTGTCACTTTCATTACAGCAATAATATAACAATTCACATTTTGGGGGGTACATACGCATTTCCTGTACGCCGTGGCAAATTCTAAAGCATATACCGAAGTGCTGACATGATTTATAATAGTATTATTCTTAATTTTACCGATGGCATAACGCAACGCATTACATAAGAAAGTCTTTGCTCAGCTGCTTCCTTCCTTTTCAATTTACGTGAATACCTGAACTTCATAAGAGAAAAAAATTGCAAAGAAGAGACAGCCGTATACGTTCGCGGAACTCTGATCAAACCAAAAATGAAGTAAATCCCTATCAAATTCAATTTTGAGGTTGCCGATATCAACAACTAATATTAGTCATCATTTAGTCTGTATAAATACATGTATATCTGTTGCTTTCAAGATTAATGGAACCGGAGCTGTGATCTTCGCATTTGGTAACTTCTCAACAGTCGTAGCCATTACCATAGACCGCTATCTGGGTGTTGTCTGGTCTATCCGATTCCCTCCCTCGAAGACTCGCACCATCATCTTCATTGCCATCGATTGGATTGTATCTATCACCTTCATCGTCATCACTTGGATTGCATCCTTCCAAAATTCCTTGCCGCCTCTCTTTAAGGTCATCTCCAACTACAAGTATAACCCGGACACGCACCACTGTTCACCCGTCTGGAACGCTTGTCTCTACGATATCATCTGCTTCACCACCATCTTTGGCGTCACCGTACCGGTCATGATGATCTGCTACAGCAGCGTTGTCTGGACCTTGAGGCGACAGGAATTGCAGCTTCGGTCTTTCTCCAAGGACAACCTGTCAGGTACTTCGCGTGGTGTAACCACTGGATCTGACGCGAAGATTCACATTTCAGTTGATACTAGAAGTGACCGATACATTCAAACAAAATTCTCAACAGAAGAAGTAACCAAGTCTGCAGACATCTGCAAGACCGTAGATGCAGACACCAGTGAGCCTTCTAACCGTGGGACATTTGACATGCAGGAGAAGGAAGATGAAAAGGGGAAGGAGAAGGTGAAAAAGGTGAAGAAGGTGAAGAAAGAGAAGAAAAAGAAGAAGGAAAATCCTCGAGTGACGCAGAGCAACATTAGTACCAACAAGAGGGTTGCCCTAACAGGTAAAAAAAAAGTTCTAAATCAGAATCCTTCGCTTCTGTTTCTTAAGTGTTTGTTGAGTCATTTGTAAATGTATAATTTACAAGGTATTATGTAAAAAAGAAATGCGCATGCAGCCAGGAGTGTCGATTCGTGTTCATGATTGGGGGAATGACCGGCGAGGGAGGGTTTGGGAGGGGGTATCCCCCCTCCCACACCAGGGACATTTTCAAAAGTCTGTCTATAAAACTTGCATTTTAGAATATCCCAAAATGGATTTTAATGAAAAGAAAGAATGCACGGATCTACGCAAATGGACGGAACCCCTTAATTGAGAATAACAATGCAAGCGAACGAATTTTCTTCGATATTTTGGCATTGAAATTATGGCATTTATTATTTCCTTACTTCTAATCAGGGGCGGCGGTACAGGGGGGAGGGCAGAGGGGGCGACCGCCCCCCCCTATGATTTTTCAAGTAGTGAAAAAAGAAAAAAAAAGAAGAAAAGGAGGAAGAAAAAGGAAGAAAAGGGAAGAAAGAAGAAAGAGGAGTATTAAAAAGAGAGGTCTTAAACATATAACTCTATATTACCCGTTATTTAATGGAGAAAAAATATGACGTCATCTTTAGGTCGTCTTGCCCCTCCTATCAAAATACCCTGGCGCCGCCCCTGCGTCTAATCATTAAAGAATGCGATGGTATTTCAAGATCAAACATAATGAATTTGGATAATTATTAGTTTTAAGTTAAGGTATCATTATTCTTATTTATTTTATCCAAAAATATTGGAGGGGGGGGGGGGGGGAATGATAATACCGGCCATCCCCACCTCAATTTTCTTTTTTTTTGGGGGGGGGGGGTGGGATAAATACCCCCCCCCCATCCCCCGGATTGACACCCATGCATGCAGCATAAGGGTACCTATAATTGTGTCTGACCAACTTTGGGTACCAATTCTGTTTATATTTTGCCCTTTTGATAGAACTAACCTTTTTATCACAGGGTTGAGAACAAAATTGTCCAAAGTCGGTGGATACATAACTCTACTCGGGTTAGGCATTTGTTTTACCCAGTATTCATATACATATACACCCCCCCCCCCCCCAAGAAAAAAATAAATAAATTAATTAAAAAAAAAAAAAAAATAAATAAATAAAAACAAATAAATAAATAAATAAAAATAAATAATTAAATAAACAGAAATAGAAATAAAAAAGAAATAGAAGAAAAATAATAATAACAAAAATAAAAAATAAAAACAAATTAAAAAAATTGAAAATAAAAATAATAAAGAATTAAAGAAAAAAAATAGATAACAAAAAATAATAATCACGATAATTCATACTTTAACCTTCTCCTTTTCCCTTTTGTCCAGGAATCTTGCTGGTCATGACTACAGTGGTATGCTGGGTTCCATATTCTATCGTCCACTCCTGCTTCATTCCCATTGAGTCCAGTCACTGGGTGGGTGTGGCAGCAATGTGGCTTGGATACGTCAACTCCCTTCTGGACCCACTCATCTACTCGTTTAGGAACCGGCGAGTCCGGGCCAGATACCGTGCCATGTTTAGCCGGTGTCCAGTAATCGGCTGCAAATCTTCCCAAACAGGATAGGGTCCTTTCTACGAGTGTTCATCTCTGTAGATGGGGTCATCTTTTCCATCTTGTATCTGATTTAGGGGGACAACATCAAGCCAGTATTGTTGTCGCCCTCTTTTCAAGAGCAAAGTAATGATTAAAGGAAAGATTGAGTTCTGGTAAAGGTGAAAAATAATTTGTGAGCTTTCGCACTATTTCTTCTTTAGTTTGGAAGAATATCATACTAGAAATGTCCCCTGCAAAGGATTGCTCTTCAAATGAGCTAACATTCAAAATATGACAAGAAATAGGTGAAGTGTTCGGCCCGAACATTCATGCTACATGTCGTCGCTGAATCCACGAAGTGGCATAACCTCCGGCGGATCTTTCAAAACGCATTCCGAGAAAAACGCGATTCAAATGTTTGCATATTGAAAACAGCAAATTTGACTTATTGATATGAGTTAAATTTGATAAATCATATATGTTAAAGGCGGTCAGGCGGCGGTTTCAATGGAGAAAAATCTATGTTTGCTGATGCTGCAAAATAGTTCGTGCGCATACGAAACTAGGTCTAGTCGAAAGTTTATTGAGGATCAGCGAAATGTCCTCCTCGACAAAAATCCACATAGATCGCTGTGATGTGTACATAAGTTGCATGGCCGTCGCCGGGGGGGGGGGGGGTGCAGAGGGTGCGAACGCACCCCCCTCCAGACCAAAAAAAAAAAAAAAAAAAAGGATTTTTTTTTTTTTTTTGGTTTTTTTTTTTTTTTTTGGGGGGGGGTGTCTTTTGAAAAGGGCGACATGTTCTTATTGTGTAGTGTCGAACAGCTCATATCTGCGCCACCAGCACCACTGTCTGACATTGGAGTTGGTAAGTTTTTTTTTTTTTTTCCAAAAGGCACCCCCCTTGAAAAAAGCTGGTGACGGCACTGAGTTGATGTGTATGAATACGGAAATCTACGATCTCGCCCTCGCCTGGACTGCATAGAAACACACGGGCACCGCCGACTGACCGCCTTTAAGAACGAGAAGCATCTTGTCTACCCATTCATGTAGAAAAATAGAGTTGTTCATGTCAGGGGCGGTGGAGCGTTTTTCAAAGTGGGGGGGGGGCACCAACAAAAAAGGGCACTTTTTGGGAAAAAGGGGCACCTACCTACAAAGGGTGAAAACAAGGCGGAAAATACCACTTTGAGACATTAGTATACCGCTACAATATGATTAATACACTATCGATGATCGTTTTCGACACATTACTGTTTCTATCTTAACATGGTTCCAGATAAAAACTACTTTTGCATTTTGTGTGATGGTCTGATTATTCACATATTTAAGATATTTTGAATAGCAGCGATTTTCCTAATATGATAAGAAGACAATGGGAAGTGCAAGCGAGCGTAGCGAGCGAGCTTTGGAAAATTTTTAGAAAAAATTGTCCTCCTTCCTGTTATGATTTAGGGGCACTGCTCATTCTTGTATAATTTAGGGAATTGTGCCCCTCCTGCGCCCTGCTCCACTGCATATCACTGATATCAGTAGGGGAATCTATTATCATGAAGTCTCTCTGATTATTTGGAGTTTTTAAGCGACATCGGGGTATATAGGTAAAATATATTAAATATATAAAGGTATATAGCTGGGCACTTATCAGAAGACAAAAAGGGGCACTTATCAAAAGGGAAAATAATACTATTAGAAAGAAAAAGGGCACTGATCAGAAGTAAAAGGGGCACTTAAAAAGAGGCATTTATCAGAGGTGAAAAGGGCACTTATCATAAGGAAAATTGCACTATTAGAACTGAAAATGGGCACTAATCAAACGAAAACAGGGACACTTGTCGGATTTCAAAGGGCACTTATCTGAGCTTAAAAGGGGCACTTATCAGAAGGTGAAAAGGGCACTTATTAGAAAGAAGAAGGGAGAGTCAGACGAAGAAAAAGGGTCACTTATCAGAGGTGAAAAAGGGCACTTGTGAGAAGGGAAAATTGCACTATTAGAACGGAAAATGGGCACCAATCAGACGAAAAGGGGGCACTTATTAGATTTCAAAGGGGCAGTTATGTCTGAGGTTAAAGGGGGCACTTATCAGAAGGTAAAAAGAACACTTATTAGAAAGAAAAAGGGGCACTATACGAAGAAAAGGAGGCACTTATCAGCTATGAAAAGGGGCACTTTTGGGGGTACTTGAAAAAGTGGGTGTGTGGGGAGGGGGGCACTGTGCCCCCTGCCCCCCCCTCCCCGAGGAGCGCCGCCTCTGGTATAATCTTACTACTGTTAAAAGATCTAGTTAATTACCTACCGAGAGTAGTATTATTTAGATATCGTACTTTCACAAGTATCTCTAATTATCTCCTACTTCCGGAAAATGATAAAAAGTGTAGAAAGTAGTATATTATGTTGCTGTTCTAACCATTAAAGCATCGTCACGTTTTGCGAAGTTATCTGTTGTCACGTCAAAGTTCTGAAAATATCTTATTGAATTTTACTTGAAGGTATTCTTTATGATAAAATTCACACAATAATGAACTTACATGATTATTTTCTGGCAGTATAAATGCAGTAGTTCTGCATAATTATAAAGGTTAGTAAATATGTGTTAGCCATTCTTATAGTTTCAGACGCATTTCAATTCAGCAGTACATGTATTGAGAAATTTTGCTTTTTTAACTTTTTGATTCATAACTAATTTAAAGCATTGACCATCAGCACCTTTGTTTATTCATTATATTTTCCCTCATTTGCGTGAAGTCTGAAATTATGTACATTTTTGACAACCTGTATTAACTTAGAAATAAGATATAAAAATACTGTGAACAGTGCACAATGTTTAGACTTCTAGTGAATAATTTGACTAAAAATACATTTGTTCCTGGCTTTATTTCGTCAAAGATGTAGTGTTCGGGTTGCAGTTGGGTTTCAGGTTAAGTGTTAGGTTAGGGTTAAATTATAGGATTGGTGTAGTGTTGAAGTTGGGATTTCGGCTGGTGACACGACATTTGCTCCTGCGACATTTGCTCCTCCGTCCTATCTCGAAAGGTCAAAGGTTAAGGTCAAGGTCATGATTTGTTTTGTTTTTTTGGCAATTTGAAGATCAGGATTAGGGTAAGGGTTAGAGTTAGGGTTAGGTTTAGGTTTAGGATTAACATGGCAAAGTTAGACTGGAGCAATAGTCGCATGAGCAAATGTCACGGAACCTTTCGGTTAGTGTAGAAAACTGACCACGAAGTAATAGTCAACCGGAGAATGTATCGTATGGTTACAGTCGTTTTTCCGTTCATAATTCCGAAGGTTCGTTTTTCGGAATGTTCGTGTTTCGGAAGGTTCGTTACTCCGACGGTTCGTAATTCCGAAGGTTCATAATTTCGAAAATGAAATAGGGTGCATAATTCCGAACATGAAAAAGGGTTCATACTTCCGAAGGTTCGTAATTCCGGAAAGTTATGTAGGACCCTTTTTCATTTTCGAAATTATGAACCCTAGTTCGTTTTCGGAATTATGAACCCTTTTTCATTTTCGGAATTACGAAACTTCGGAATAACGAACCTTCGGAGAAATGAATCAGATGTTCGGAATTATGAACCTTATTTCATTTTCGGAATTATGAACCCCCTTCTATGGAAAAATTTGTGTTTCGTATAACCACAATTTAGCCTCTTCTTGTCGAGCTTTTTACTAGCATGAATAAATATTAATGGAATAATTGTTTGTAAAAAGAGTGTAAATGTACTGGAAGTGGAGTGGGAAGAAAGGGTGGAGGTAGGGCGACATAAGAATCAGGGACCGATCCATGATGTTCTAAATGAGGGGGCACAGTGCCGTGAAAGTGGGCCTTTTTTAAATTGTGTACTTAAGGTATGCCAGTTGGGTTAAAATGTTTCCCCATGTAGATCCGCCACTGCAAAATGATAATGAGATACTAAAAACGAAGTGAAGTGAAGTGAAGGGGAAGAGGAGAGAAGATAAGCATCCTTTTATTTTAAGGTTCTAAATTTAGTTTACAAATTAATTAAGCAGAAGAGAAGAACAAAAAAAAAAAAAACACGCACTGTGCAGGAAAACAAACACATATCAACTTTTGGGATATCAGCAAATTGCATATTGTGAAAATGATCATCATATCAGTCTGGAAATAGTTCACCATTATTTATTGACACTGCAATCAATAGTTTTAGAACTAAATCGGGACAATAATACCCCTTAGAACAATTACTTCATTAGTAAATACATTGATCTATCTCTCTCGAAGGTTCATGGTAAAAAATAACCCCTAGGACTAGCTGTCAGGACGAGGTAGCTGTCCGAGTATAGCTATAACACATAAACAGAATTACATTTTTGATAAATATCCCTATAAAATTGGTGTGTAGAAAGGATGTTTGGACCCCCGTGAAATATGGACCCCATTAACATGACATCTTATTATAGTCTAATGTCATCACACCCAAACCATTTATGTGCTATCTCTTCCCAGACATCATCTGAATCATGTTAATGTTTTATTGGGATGAGCACTTATTCAGCCTGCTCTTAAATATTCCTTTTATCTTTCCTATATCATTATTCATATTCTTATGTGAATATTGATCTGTGTCTCTGTATGTTCACTTGCATATTTTTGTTGAAAGCATTGAAGATTTTTGTTTTCCTATAGGACTGTAATAATGCACTGGTCATTGTTTATGTTCCATTTATGTGATATGAAACATGAAATAAATAAACTGGAAACTGAAACTGAATATTTCGTTCTTTATGGTTTTCAAGAGAAATCTTGTAATTATTTCATACCTAACTATGTAAACATCTAGTTGTAATTATCATTTCACTGGTGGGGAATCTTTCAGGGGAGGCATATGAATTGTCCACCCCTCGCCCCTGCCCTTGGATCCATGCTTCTACCGAGTTTTATGATGACATGGACCAATGCTCAACTTACATGTAACCTCCTTGAGTACATGTGTCATTGCCGGCGTTCACGTAATAGACAATTAACTTGTATTTCATTTTGAGTTAATACTGTTAAGACCACTGGTGCATTAGATCGATGCAAACAAAACTCCACTTTCATTCCCAGGTCAAAAAAAAAAAAAAAAAAAAAAAAGCTAGTTATAATCAGATCTACGTGTTATTTTCCTCAGAATAGAAGGCCAGCATGCTAATGTCGCAGTTATAGGCCTACATGTTTTTAGGAACGGGGCGTCTACACATTTATTATTCACAGTATACTCGCACTCAACCGCAAACAGCGAATTATATTTTAGCAATTCAGACGAACTTTACCATACTTGATCGGTTTATAATGGCTTCCATCAAACCAACTGCTACAAACAAACTTTAAGCAATGTACATTCATGAACAGTGGCTATCTACGGGGGCAGGGGGCACGTGCCTCGCAATTGAAGGGGCGATAAAAACACGAGAGAGAGAAAGAGAAAGGACAGAAAAGGAGGGAAAATTATGATTCTTAAGGATATATGCGTCCCCAATCCTCAAGGTAAAGTGCAATAGAAATAGAGTGTTTTAAAAGTTTAAAGTTCAATTTTTTTTTTCTGAAGCTCAGTCACTTTGGCTCCCTCAGATATGTTGCTTCTGGATCTTGTAATTTCATGCCCCAAATTAGGATACAGTTTATAAATTTGTTTCAAAATCAAAGAAATAAAATGTAAATCTTGTTGGTTTGCTCGCTAAGTATGTCTTCTTCTCCTCTTACCATATCTGAATTTTACTTTGAACTCTCTCTTTATCCTTCTCTAATATGTCTCTTTCCATTTTTATTTCAATTTATTCCTCTGCTTCCCCTTTAGTCTCTCTCTTTCTCTCTCTCTCTCTCTCTCCCCCCTCTCTCTATTTCTCTTCACCCTGCTCTTTCCATCCATCTTATTGCCTCAATATTCAGCCGATTCTTCCCGTATATATTGAACCATCCCAGACGGAACATTAATTATATATTCAAAGGAGAAACATGCCGACTGAGCCACTGAAAGTTCTAGATGTTGGATGATTAGTGATAATGAATTTGCGCTCATAGAATCTGCCGTGGCGTGCATGCAGTTCATTTAGAGGCCCTGCAAATGCATCGGTATCTTCTCTCTGTCACTTCATTTAGTAGATATTCCATCAGTAGTCAAGTCGAGCCAAGGGCAAATTCTCTTATGACATCACAATGGCTACGACCATGTCCATGTCAGTCCAACCAACACCAGTCACGATCTCATCGACGTCGCAAGGTCATCACAGTGGTCTCAATGTCAGTCACAATCCGTCATCGGTCGTGGTCATTGTCGAGGGTATCACGTTGATCATCATCTTCCTCGGGGCGTTGGTCGCTAATCTGATGGCAATGATAACGATCCTTCGAGATAGGCTGCTGAGGAGAAATCTCCATAATTGGCTTATCCTAAACCTGATCATAAACGACCTCGGTGTAACGATTACGAGCATTTTATTCTCCATCATATCCGTGTTCGACAACGGCAATATCTTGGTCAACAGCGATGTCTTATGCCGGGTAAGACTATCATTAGTCTTCAGAAGGGGAGGAGGAGTATGGAAGATAGTAAACAATTTTAAAGTTTGCAGTCGTATTTTCAGTGTAAGGTATAGAATAGGTGGCAGTGATTTGAACATAATTATGAAGTTTTAGCACTATGGGCAAAAACATGTACGGGATCTAATCTTTAATCTTTAAAGTGGGTGTTTCAGATTTACACTGGTTATGAATCATTCAGTAGTTTTAAGTAATAGGCCTAATTCTGGTGGAAATAAATGTTGTTTTTTTTTAAGTCTAGCAAAAATTTTAACTATGTTCGTTAAGGAGTCATCATAGTCATCAGGTCATATTGGTAACCTGTCTAGAGAGACACAATATTAAATGAAGTTTCTCTGAAATTTGGCTATATGAATTCTTTGCTTGGCAGCTTCCTTCATTTTCAAATTATGTGAATATCTGGACTAAATAAAATTGCAGTCCTACGAGTCCCAATTCCTTCTATATTTTAAAGACGCTTGCGGAATACTGATCAAACCAAAAATTAAGCAAATCCCTAAATTGGATTTAATTTCTCAGTTGCTGATATCAACAACCAAAGGCAAAAATAGTCATCATTTAGTCTGCATAAATACATGTCTATCTGTTGCTTTCAAGATTAATGGAACCGGAGCTGTGATCTTCGCATTTGGTAACTTCTCAACGATCGTAGCCATCACCATAGACCGCTATCTGGGCGTTGTCTGGTCTATCCGATTCCCTCCCTCGAAGACTCGCACCATCATCTTCATTGTTATCACTTGGATCGTATCCATCCTGAATTCCTTGCCGCCTCTCTTGAAGGTCCTCTCCGACTACAAGTATCACCCGGACACGCACCACTGTTCACCCGTCTGGGAGGCCTGTCTCTACTACATCCTCTGCTTTACCACCATCTTTGGCGTCACCGTATATATACCGGTCATGATGATCTGCTACAGTAGCGTTGTCTGGACCTTGAGGCGACAGGAATTGCTGCTTCGGTCTTTCTCCAAGGACAACCTGTCAGGTACTTCCCGTAGTATGACCACTTTATCTGACAGGGATATTGACATCTCAGTTGATGCCCGAAGTGACCGATACACCCAGAGAGAATCCTCATCAGATGCAATGGCCAAGTCTTCAGACATCTGCGAGATCGAGGACTACTATCCATCGGTAGATGCAGACACCAATGACCCTTCTAACAGTGGCGCATTTGACATGCAGGAGAACGAAGATGAAAAGGGGGGGGGGGGGAATAAGGTGAGGAAGGTGAAGAAAGATAAGAAGAAAGAAGGAAAATCCTCGAGTGACGCAAAGCAACATCAGTACCAACAAGAGGGTTGCCCTAACAGGTAAACAAATATGTAACTCAAAATCCCTCGCTTCTGTTTTTATGCCTCCGCTCACCGAAGGTGGTGCCGGAGGCATTATATTTTCGGGTTGTCCGTCCGTCCGCCCGTCCGTCCGTCCCGCTTTCTCGTTTTAGCGATAACTCAAGAACCACATGAGGTATGAACTTCAAACTTGGTGCTAGTATGTATCACCACAGGAAAACGATCTGATAAGATTTTGGAGTACGTAGATCAAAGGTCAAGGTCACAGAGGCCAATTTCTGAAATTTCAGGTGTTAGCCTCGTTCTAGCGATAAGTCAAGAACCATTTGAGGTATGAACATCAAACTTAGTGCTAGTATGTATCACCATAGGTAGAGAATCTGATTAGATTTTGGGGTATGTAGGTCAAAGGTCATAGGTCAATTTCTGAAATTGCAGGTGTTAGCCTTGTTAACGTGATATCTCAAGAACCATTTATAATAAACTTCAAATGGGGTAACCTCGCTAGTCATAAGGACTGCTATTCATAAGGACCACTTATTCATAAGGACCGCTATCCATAATGCGTGACTAAATGAATAGCGGTTCTGTACGAATAGCGGTCTTTCTGAATAGCGAGCAAACCACAAAAAAAAAAATTCCTCGCTATTAATAAGGACATCCATTCATAAGGACCACTATTCATAACTACTCATAAGGACTGCTATTCATAACATGTGTTAAATGAATAGCGGTTCTTATGAATAGCGAGCGGAGTATGTATCACCATAGAAAGGCGACCTGATTAGATTTTGGGATACGTAGGTCAAAGGTCAAAGGTCATATAGGTCAATTTTGAAATTGCATGTTTTAGCCTTATCGTGATATCTCAAGAACCATTTGATCCATTAACTTCAAACTTGGAACTAGTATGCATCACCATAATGAGACGAACTGATTATATTTTTGTTCACGTAGGTCAAAGGTGACAGGTCATAGAGGTCATTATACAGGTGTATATGAAATTGATGTTTTTTTTACCTTTGTTATCACCATATCTCAACTATTTTGTATTCAAGACTAGGAGGAGATAAAGTGATCAGACTTTGGGATTATAAGGTGTAAGGTCAAATGTCAAAGAGGTCAATTAACATGTAATTAGAGGCTTTTTATTCTAGTTATCACAAGATTTCATGAACAGTTTGAGCGGCATCAGCTGAATTTAGGCGGATGCATATAGGAGACGCAGTCGCATTCATCTTGTTTAAGTATGTGTTGGATCTTTTGTAAATGTATATTTTACAAGGTATTAGTAAAAAAGAAATGCCTAGCATATGGGTAACTATGTGTTTTACTAACTTTGGGGACTTTTGCAACTATTTACCAATTCTGTTCAGATTCTGCCCTTTTTGTAGAACTAACCTTCATATTTTGATCATAATTGGACAAATTTTCACCGGGTTGGGAATAACGATGTCCAAAGTTGGTTAGATGCTAGTAAGCAAATAATTACCGTTGGTGAAGGTGATGGGACAAACTATCACTTCCGAGGCGATCTGGATGTAGCTGTGTAGAGGCTTTCCGAAGCGAAGCTGATAGTACGTCAGCGAAGTGATAGTACGTCTCATCGCCTGAAACCAAAAGGTGATTATTTGCTTTATATTCCACATCTGAAACATTTAACTGGTACGAGAAAAACAATTAAGCAAAGCAAAATACATTTAGGCCCGAATTCACAAAAGAAGTTTAAACCATTACATAAACCCCCTCCTGGGTGCTCACATGTGTTTTATTTAATCACGCGAATGGGCAATGCTCGCTTATTTAAGCTTATTTTAGTACGCTTATAGAACTATTCGTAGAGGTCACGCACTTTTCATTCCGACTATTCGTAAAGGTCACGCACGTGCACTTTCATTTTGCGCGTACCCAAAATATTGATAACGCATTGTGACTCTATACAGACTGAAGAGATCAGCGAAACACAGAAGTAGGCCTACTATGTCCGTCAAAGTCACGAACTTTTCTTCTCGGGTGATTGATAGAGAAAACTACGTTTTATCACGTGATTACCTTTTGACCAATCTAGTAGCAAGATTCTTAGTATGTGGAATATAATACTTCTTGGGTATTTTAAGCCAGTATTTTCATTGTGCACATAATACGTGAACCTCTGCCTCCTTCCAGGAATCTTGCTGGTGATGACTACAGTGGTATGCTGGGCCCCATATTTTGTCGTCCACTCCTGTTTCATACCCATTGAGTCCAGTCACTGGATTGGTGTGGCAACAATGTGGCTTGGCTACGTCAACTCTCTGCTAGACCCTATCATCTACTTGTTCATGAATCGACGAGTCCGGGCCAGGTACCATACCATGTTTAACTGGTGTCCGGGGATAGGTTGCAAATCTGTTCGAACTGGATAGGGCCATACAGTTATAAAAGTCTATGGATAGGGTAATCTCCTTCGATCGTTTAACTGGGAGATAGAGTCAATGCAGCTATTGTCGCTTCAGATCAAGAGGGAACGATGAGACTTGGAAAACGTTATTAGCCCCAGTGCCCTCACCCCCAAACACACGCACAATCTCACCCACACCCGCACATCCTCCTTCTAAAGAACTTTCCTTTCGCCATCCACTTTCCAAAAGGAAAAGGGTATCACTGTGATGTCTTCATGTGGCTCTTGACAATGCATGTTGCAATCATCTCTTTCTATCCGAGCATGACAAATCAGAGGAGTGGTGTGAGAACGTGTGTGAACATGTAGAGGTGATGTGATCTAGTGTGTGAAGTCACCGGACTGTGAACCACAGGGTATCAGGTACGGGGTTCGTTTGGTAAGATATTTCTCTTACCAATATACCAGATGAGATAAATGGGTACCTGTTAGGATTCCTTGAAATGCACTATGTGCTGGTAACGGATGCTCGAGCTAAAGCCGGGGTAATACTTACTACACTGTAAAAAATAACGGTAAAACTACAGGTTTTTTGGCCCTTGAAATTACAAGTTATTGCAGTTATTTCAGTTTTACAGTCTTTTTCCTGCAAAACAACAGCAAGTTTGTTGGTTTACCGGAAATCAGCATATATTTACAATCGACCAACAAACTTGCTGTTGTTTTACAGGAAAAAGACTGTAATTTGATGTCGGGCGATTGTAAATATATGCTGATGCTTGCATTTCCATGATTTATCAAAGGCTCCCAGATCGTCTCCATTCTGTTACCAGAAATACTCGTTGCTCTGTTGTTAACTGCATGGTCAAGTAGGTTTAATAATGAAAACGTACCTCACTATCAATCAGCTTTTATCATTTTGTACTTGCCACTCCATTTTTTTGACGATCAGCCATGAATGAAGTCGTTTGTCTTGTTTGTTTATTGCTAGGACAGGCAGCCAGTGCAAACGGATTCGTTTGATAAATCATGGAAATGCATCACTTTACAACACCAGAGCTTTGTCATCCCTGGCTCATTTTTCCCGATTGATGTGTCATATGAAAGGGCAGAAAATGAACTTACTAGAAATGTGATTATCTCTTTGAATTCAGATATCGTTGGCCAAACGACTTTTGGTAGCCCTGTTTCATATTGTCTTTATTCACTCATGCGTGAAGTATGTATCATACGAGTGGCCTAAAATGAAAGAAGAGGATACAAGCTTTACAAATACATGTATATGTCATTTATTAATTATGATTAAGATATGATTAAACAGCGATAATCTCGGTTTCGTTTCTTCTGGGACGCACTGTATATTGGAAAGTTGGAAATAAATGTCAATAGATTGAAAGTGAAAAATGATATCATAATGTGAGTGATATGCGATATTCGCTATACAAGAACGGAATATAACATGACACACAAGTGTTAAGACAGCATTCTGCACTGTCTGTATTTGATCTACGTCACCTTGTCTGATTCCACCCAAAACAGGAAAATTTTTATTCCTGCAAAAGGATTCATATATAGTAACGTTTCATGATGTCGAGTGTTGTACACGACTTGTATAAACATGCTAATGATAGAAGATCTAGTTTATTGCCTACTGAGAGTAGTATTGTTAATATATCATGCGTTCACAAGTATCTCTAATTTTCTTTTACTTCGGGAAAATTAACACAAATCTTGAAAGTTTTTTTTTGCTGTTATAACCATGAAGCACTTTTATATTTTGTCAAGTTATTGGTTTCTCATGTCAAGTTTTTGAAATATCTGTTTAAATTTCATTTGACATATATTCATTATAAAAAAAAAATCCAAATAATGATTGATTAACTTACATGACTTTTCTTTGGCACAGTAAAGGTAGTAGTTTTGCTGAAAATGAAAGAATGTCCAATTATGTTCGCAGGTAAGTAGTTATATGTTGTTATTGTTATGCCTTATAGAGGAATTTCAATTTAACATTACATGTAATGAGAAAATTTGAACATTTTTACTGCATAACTCTCAACTGATTCAAAGCGTGGATTACTTTTGTGAATATCACCACATCAGCTGTATAATTCATTATATTTCGCCTCATTTCTGTGAAGACTGATATTATCTACATCATATACATGTGTGACCGCCTGTATTGAATTATCGATAATGCATACTTCATTTGATAGCGTGCAATGTTTGAACTGCTAGTGAATAACAAGTAGAATGAAATCACTTTTAATCATGTTAATGGCTTTTTCGTGTTCGCTAGTGAATAACAAGTAGAATGAAATCACTTTTAATCATGTTAATGGCTTTTTCGTGTTCGCTAGTGAATAACAAGTAGAATGAAATCACTTTTAATCATGTTAATGGCTTTTTCGTGTTCAAAGGGTTTACCATTTAGGTGACCCGAGTTTTGTTTCTGGCTTTATTTCGTCAAAGGTGTAGGGTTATGTTTCCAATAGGATATTTGGTTGTTTTTAGGGTTAGGGATATACGTATTGTCCAGGCTTGAAGATTTAAAAAAAAAAAAAAAAAAAAAAAAAAGATTTTTTGTTATTAGTACAGTTAATTTGACAGTCCTATGCAGCCAATAGTGAACCTAGAAAAGTCCTTTCCGTTGATTTTTTTTCCCCTTGATTTGTGATCCCATGAGGTCTCCGAACAATATTGCAGCTTTGTTGCCGAGAAATAAACTTTTGGAAATTCGCATAATTTGTATATTGAAATTCCATGTGTTGTTTATCTTATGCAATACAACCTGTGATACAAAGGACGGATCTTATATCAGGGAATTGTATTATATCACAAATTTCATTGCACAAGATTAACAACACTGTTAAGGTTAGGTGCAGCGTGCACACTGTGCGTAAGTTGTCTTGCGCTTTTCAATATGGCTATGCACGTGGCCATTTGGATTCATGCAAATCACTTAGATCGTATCGATTGTTGCAAAAAGTTGCCTTTTCAGCAACAAAGCTGAAATTGTTCGAAGACCATGTGGGACCACAGATCTACATTAAAAAACTCAACGGAAAGAACTTTTCTAGGTTCACTATAATCATGACTATATTGTAGGAAACCGACCGTGGAATATGGTAATATTTACCGGAGCATTATAGGTTCTTCTAATCGAGTTAACTATAGATAGTTACATTTATACAAAGACTGTAATTGCATTGTAAATGAATGGGGGGGGGGGGGGGGGATGGGGTGGGGTTGGAGGTGGAAGAATGACTCGGGGAGGACGGAAGATGGATAAGAGAATTGAAGTACATTTCAGTTTCAATTTTTAAGGTATGTGCATCAAGCGAAAAAAACAAAAACAAACCACTACAAACAAACACGCATTATGGCTAGCATTTTTTTCTGTTCAAGAGAACGTAACCAAATTCTGGATATCAACAACTTGCATATTGTGAAAAATTATATCCTTGATATCTATCTGTAAATAATTTATGTTCATAATTTTGATTGACATTTGATACATTACTCTGAATACTACATCGGTTCTACTACCCCGTTTATAAAGTTGCTCCCCTTGCAGGGAGTAGTCCGGAGAAAGTCGGCCAAGTATCGCTTATACACACAAACAGAATTATATGTTTCGATAAGTATTCCTATAAAATTGGTCTATATAAAGGATGTTTGGAAAAAAGAACCCGTGAAGCATACCCCCCCCCCCCCAGCATGGTACATGTATAATGACATCTTATTTCATATGAGCGACGATGGTTTACAGTTTCAATCTTCGCCATGATTATAGTTAAAGATGAAGTTGAGCTCTTATCATAAGATTGAATTGTGAAAAAAAACTGTCTGAAAGCAAAAGATTGATTACATAGGGCTGAATATTCTTCTAATTTCCAGGATGAAACCAAAACAAGAAAGTTTTTTATTACATGATTTGACATTGTGGTTTTCAGAGGTGATAAAGTTGCATTAAAAAAACATGAACTCATAAAATCGCCCGAGTCGGGCTCGCATTTTAGTTCGAGCTTCAGCAAAGTTTAATGCATCCGCATTTATACTTCTTGTGTGTGTGTGTGTGTGTGTGTGTGTGTTTGTGTAGTAAAACAAACTGCTTTTTGACATAATAATGGTCGCTAATATTTCATATGACTATGCAACAACCACCTTGTCCTCTACGACATCATATGATCGTCATCGTGGTCTCAAGATCAATCATAATTCGACATCGGCCGTTGCCGTCATCGAGGGCATCACGTTGATCGTCATCTTCCTTGGGGCGTTAGTTGCTAATCTGATAGCGATGATAACGATCCTTCGAGATAAGCTTCTTAGAAGGAATCTTCATAATTGGCTGATCCTCAACCTGATCATTAACGACCTCGGTGTGACGATCACGAGTATGACTTTCTCTATCGTTTCTGTCTTCGACCACGGCTATTTCCTTGTCAACAACGATATCATGTGCCTGGTAAGAATATCTTTTTCTCTTTGAGAGAGGAAGATGATGGAGTTTTATCATGGAACCTCTATTAGAAATAAAAACAACTCATTATATTTGCATACACCCCGACATTAATATTACATAGGCTTAACTATTAAAAATAGATTGTTTTAAGATATAACCTACAGAAG
This sequence comes from Heliocidaris tuberculata, assembly GCA_025618425.1. Classification (NCBI taxonomy): domain Eukaryota; kingdom Metazoa; phylum Echinodermata; class Echinoidea; order Camarodonta; family Echinometridae; genus Heliocidaris; species Heliocidaris tuberculata. The sequence goes on from CM046836.1 coordinate 31,234,882, forward strand.
TAGATTTCTGGTCATAGCCTTTATTTCCTTTTGAGGTGAAACTAATTCTGTAAACACTGTAAACCATCAACTCAGTCAGTCCTCCGAATAATGTCAATGATCACGTTTTCTATTTTGTCCTGGTCTCTGGTATTTTGTTGGTCTTGTTGATATTTCTATCATAATTTATAACGATACCCTATTTTTCTGTATCAATAATAGTGCAATACAAATCTCTAGCACTTTTGCATACCTTCTCCATGCATTTCTCGGCAGATTAATGGAACTGGAGCTGTTGGTTTTTCCTTGGGTAACTTCGCTACGATCCTGGCCATCTCTGTAGACCGCTATATGACCGTTGTATGGTCCACCCGTTTCCCTCCCACAAAGTCTAGAACGATCATCCTCATCGTACTTTCTTGGATGGTCTCCTTCCTCAATGTCATGCCACCTTTCTTCAAGATCCTCTCCGACTTCAAATATCACCCCGACACTCACCATTGTTCACCCGTCTGGGAGGTCTGTCTCTATTACATCATCTGCTTCACAATTATCTTTGGTGTCACCGTACCTGTCATGGTGTTCTGCTACACCAGCGTTGTGTGGACCTTAAGGAAACAAGAACTGCAGCTTCGGTCTTTCGCCAAGGCCAACCAATCAGCTACTCCGCTTGGTGTGACCGCTCCACCTGGTGGAAAGATTCAAATCTCAGCTGACGTGACAAGTGATCGGTACACCCAGACGGCGTCCTCAACCGACGCGGTGACCAAGTCTTCAGACAACTGCGAAACCGAGTACTACCCATCGGTACACGCAGACACTGATGAGCCTTCTAACAGTGGTGCACTTGAGATGAAGGAAAATAGAGGTCAAGTAGAGAGGGGAACGCAGCGGAAGAGGAAGATGAAGACGAAGAAGAGAAATCATCAACTGATGCAAAGCAACCTCAGAATGGACAAGAGGGTCGCCCTGACAGGTAAGGGTGCTTATGTTTGAATTCCTCCAGTTAAAATGGCTTCTTTGAAGTATTTTGTATGTTTGCTTTCATCTGATGAGTATTTTTTCCTCCATGTTTCTTCTAGGGATCTTACTAGTTATGACTACTGTGGTATGCTGGGCTCCATACTTTATCGTCCATTCCTGCTTCATACCCATTGACTCCAATCATTGGATGGGTGTGGCGACGATGTGGCTAAGCTATGCTAACTCTCTCCTAGACCCTCTCATCTATTCGTTCATGAACCGTCGAGTCCGGACTAGATACCGTACCATTTCAAGCTGGTGTACCGGGATAGAATGAAAATCATTGCGAAATTGAGTTGTCTCAGCTTTTTGGACCATGTTACTGTTTCCAGGGAAATTACAGCAAATAATAATCAGACAAAATGTGAATGGTTTTAGGAGCTTGAGTTGTTTTAAGAACACTCATTATTTATTCTTTACTCTGTTTTTTCTCCCTTTTTTTATTACATTATCAATATACTTTTCAGACATAAACATACAAATGGCATTGGAAAGAATCATTATACTTAGTTTCCTTTATAGAGGTAATTATATTACGATTGGAACTGACAAAAATATTTTTGTTTGTACTTCCTTGAATGAATATCATGTTAAACCAAATGGAGCTGATGTGATGGTATTTTATGTCCTGTTTAAATGGTTAGATGTTTAAGTATATGCATACTCTGTTTCTCTCTTCATCGCAGTACATCTATTCTTTTCCCTGTCATTTACCCTTCTTATCTCTCCCTTTCTCTTTTTTTCTCTTCCTTTAACTTCTCTAAGCGCTCCCTTTCATCTTTAACTATCCTCCCCCTCTTTCTCTCCTTCTCTCTCTTTCTTCCTTTACTTAACACTCTTGCTATTTTCATTGAATTTTTTTCACAATTCGGGAATTGTCATACTACATTGTTGTTTATTATGTATTTGTTTATCATTTGTATGCAATCAGTTTTTTTTTTTACAACTATGATAACATGCCATCTATTCTTCTTAGTAGCCAATACTGTTATCACTATTAATGCAAGTGCATATCAACCGATAATTTGCTTTTTATTTTCCTTTCTTTGCATAAAATTAGTATTGAAAACAGATAATTTCTTTTTATAATTTACGTTCTTTTTGATAACATCACATGTTTGTACACTTAATGAAACTTATTACATTTACAATTATTTACATTTTCCTCAGTTTGCAATTTTATTACTTACACTCATCTTATCAAATTAATAATCAATAGCTCATTAAGTCGTAAGTACAGGTTTACTATTCATTTATCGCTCCCATCACAATGTTGGCACTCTGCTTACGCTTAATTTTATTCGTAGAAAATGTATACCATCACCCAATGCTCACAATACTGTATATTCCTATGTGTAGTTAATGATAATTTTTGTTTTCATTTCTATGAACTAACCACTGTTATTTTTAAAATCACCTTTCAATGTAAATTATTCATTTGAATGTATCATTTACGATGTATACTATATTTAATATTTGTAAATTGTGCACAATTCAACGTTTTTTTAAAAGGATTTTTAAATAAATGTAAATACCATAATTAATTGAATTGAATTGAGTTATTACCGAAAAAAATAAAATCAGTATTCTTTCTTGGTCTGATATTTTTTTTCATGGCTGTTTATAAATGTGCATGATGATCGTAATAACTGAATGAATTATGTTTACTAAACTTGTTAGTTGCAAATTCAAGTGTAAACGGAATGCTATAACCTTATATTCTTAAAATTTTCACAAATTGGCAATTCGTAAACAAGGTGGGGGAGCTTAGCATTCCGTAATAAGAAATCTAACCATAATGATTAAATTGTTATCGGTAGTAGAATATATTGTGTAAATGTATGTAACAATCGCCATTTAATTAATCTCTTACTTTCTACGCATAGTTTCTTGCCCCTCGCACATACCATACGCACGCACACGCATATTATGTACAGCATGTACCTTAATGCCAAACACCCACCCACCTTCACCAATCTGCGAGCGCGTACACACACACCCACACACACACACACACACACGCACACACACGCACACACATCTTTCAATTTTGATTTGGCTATTTCTCTATTATTTTATTTTATTTGTTTCATTGTAATATAGCTTTGATTTTGAATGTATACTTGTAATATGTAGTTGTAAATTGCTTGATTTCCTTCAGTGCCCGAATAAGGGTTACATAAGAAAAAGAAGAGAGAGAGAGAGAGAAAAAAAACATTGTCATTGTCATTGTCATTGTCATTGTCATTATCACATACACAATAAATTCATTATTAGAAGTTGCTTTCAACTATACTGGTCTCCATTTGACGTGAAGAACGTCTTTTCTTTAGCGCAGTAAAGGATGCTCAGAAAAAAATAATCTTCACCCCCCCCCAAGTTGGCTAGTCTTCAATAACCAAAGTTTTAATGAGGAAATTAACTACAACGTTGTCAGCATGACATTTAAAACGCTGCAGCAAGATGGCTGTTCTGATATGATGGCATTCGGAGATACAAATATTTTTCATAAGAGTTGCATGGAAATTTTACACATAGCATTAGTACATTACCTCGTTTATCCCTTTTCAAAAATTTAAACGACGTGATAGCAATGATTAATTCATTTCAGTAAAGATAACCCCTTACCACAATCTTGTCACACGTAAATCAATCTATCATTAATTTTTTAAGTACATGTATGTATATGTTTGCATTAAAGATCACTTCATTAAAACTTTCATGACGTCAGCACGATTTTCTTGTAAAGTCTATTCTTTAATTAAAGAATAAACTTGATTTTCCTTGTTAAAACTACATTAGTATATCAACAGTTTCAAATGAAGTTTAATCAAAATGTTAAAATAAAAATGCACCCTCACGGTAGCGAATCAAGATACTGACAAATATAGAGCAGAATCCTCGAATACTATTCTTTGAAATGAAATGAATGACGCATGGAAGGTATCTCCTATATCATGAAAAATAAATGGTTTGCAAAACAAGCATCCCGGAAAGTTTATTTTTTATTTTTTCCCGAAAACTTGATTGTATTTGAAAACTCTCTCTTTCTTTTTAAGAATATAAATATACTTTCCAGCAAGTAGATTAACTGATAGAAAATAAGTGATTGAAAGTCAGCAAAGTCACAATTGTATAAGAATTGGTGTTATCGAATGTATTATTGTGTTTTAGAGGAGTTTTAAAACTGAATTTTGAGGAAACAAAATCAGTGTACGTGAAGCAAATTATAAAGGTTCCCACTCCCATTTCACTGCTATCTATCAAATCAGACATTGATTAGCCCTCAAAACCATTATCATATTTCATAAAACCTTCATTTCAAGTGGCTCTTTAATATATATATTGTGTGTGCTATATTTGTCTCTGAACATGTCATCATGGTCTACAGTAGAAATGAGTTTGGGTTTCAGTTTATCTATTAATTTCATAACTGTTGCTATGGTAAATATAGATAGTCGCTGCATGGGTGCTTTTGTTAGTTCAATAATATCATTCTGCTCACTGAAATCTCTTAATATGGTCAGGGGCGGGTAGATAATCAGGAGTTTTAAGGGAGTCTTCCGAAAGGGCCAGTTAGTATCTGAGCTTGAGGGCTGGTCGACTGTAGTATATCGAGGACGAATATAGTGGACCAGTCAGAGCGAAAATGAGCATGGTGAGGTTCAGCCAGTCAAGAACGAATCAAGACTATACAAATGTATGTAACATCATTAAAATGGATGACTTTCGGTTATACATAACCGAAATTAAGATATTGTGAATGCAACCAGAAGTCAAACAGATCTACCGGTAATATGCTTTCCTGAAGAGTTAATAGTCATCAAGACCTTTAATCTATGACTGTTCCAGAATTCATGGGAAGGGGGACATTTTCAGGCCACTATACGCGTTCATTTTGCAGACCGCGATATTAGGAGTACTTCTGTGACAATATCTGCGATATCCAAAAATTAATGGTATTTTGGAATACAAAATACCCTATTTGTCAATATACACACAACACCCTATTTTGTCAAAATAACACTTGATGTTTTCTTCTTCTAAACGGCCGATTTTTCTAGATATGCTTTTAAATTGTGCTTAAATTTAAATCTGATCAACAACATGAAGAACATTTGTATTTATTTTCTAAATCAATTCGCAACTTTGAATTAATTTGATATGATTTGATTTATTTCATATTTCAGTTTCAATACAAATGAAAAAACTTGTACATAATCCATATATTTTATACAGATAACGTAGTACATAACAATAATGGAATAAAAGGTAATGAAAAAATGATGTTTATATATGTACATACTGACCTGAATATAGACTGAAACGGAGGAGTAATGCTTTACACGACAGAGTGCAGGGTCTTGGTCAAGTAAATAGTAATAAACAATGGCAAAAGTTACAACGGGATTTACGGAGTGGCTACAAGAGAGGGAGAGAGATATAGAACTAAATTAGACTCCAGACCCAAATGTAACTTACTGACACATGGATGCTATAACTTAGGCCACGCTGTCCGATTTGTCAGAAAAATTGGCGTTGACGGAATAAGTACTAGGCCTACCTTTGCAATCATTGAAACTACACAGTCAAATGAGTGTCGACGATTATTGGATGGACTCATCGCGCCGGTGTCATGGTCGATCTGTTCCGGGTTCCGGCGGAACGAAACGACTAGTCGATTCGTTCCCCGGAACCAAGCGACTAGTCGATTCGTTCCAGTTAGGCCGGTGTCATAGTCGATCGGTTCCTGCTTCCGGTGGAACAAAAGGACTAGTCGATTCGTTCCCCGGAACCCAACGACTAGCCGATTCGTTCCGGTGGATTCAAGTGACTGGTCTCACTTTTGGCCGATACGGAACGAAAAGCCGTCGTTTGGTTCCGGCATTAGCCAAGGTTTCGGGGTACATTTTGATTATTATTATAGGTGAAATATGTTTAAAAAATATATTTTCGTGCTTATTTGTCATTTCAATATCAAGAGGTGTATGACTACCAATTTAATTCCGCATGAGATTGTTCATGAAATTTAGGTCGTGTAGCCTCGTACATCTCAGAAGGCGCGCGCAATTTTGTATTCGCTCGCGCCACGATCTGATCTAGGCGTATATCTGAAATCAACATCATGGCCGATGACGTGGTTGAGGAATTTTGTAACCAAGTCAGTGAAATTGTGGATTATTTGCAAAGGGCCAGATATCCACAGAACTGCCAAAGTGAAAACAAGAAACGTGCTCTCAGAAAGAGAGCACGAAACTTTGTGTTGGATGGCAATACTGCAGAGTTAATCTTATGGTACACAGGTTAGTAGACAGTTGATATGCTATACGATTCTAACTGTTAGAGCTCCAAAGTTGTCTCGGCATGATTGAATTTGTCATGATTTTTCTAGGGTTAAGTTAGAGTTGAACTTTAATAGCGTTAAGCCAAGGTTAGGTTTTACTTTTACTAGGGTTAGGATTAGGGTTTAACTATTAAGGTTACTCGGTTAGGCTGGTATCTAACTCTGCACACGTATATTGCATTGCGCAATGACTGGGTGTTATCATGACGTGGTATGTTAGCACAATAGAGATTCGGATCGCCTTTGCGGCTAAATCCCTCGTCGATTGGTTCCACGGAACGAATCGCCTGGCCGGAACGAATCGCCTGTGACTATCGCATCTACTGGACCGAGGCGGATCCAATCGGCGGGTAAATATTCAAGCGATTGGTTCCGGAGGATCCAATCGCCTGCCCGGAACCAATCGCCTATGACACCGGGAGCCTGTACCGAAATAGTCACCCCGTTTTACCCATAAGATTTGACCGCGTAAAGTTACTTAGACCATCTAAGTCATTGACAAAAAGGTTGTCAGCCTGACCGTAGCCGCTGGGTTTAGCCCCCAGAGCCCCCAAAAGAGACCCCAAAGTCGGGTCGATTTCACCCCATCTCCCCCATGCACCAAACTTTGTCAGTAGGAAGTAGTATGACTGGACATTACAAAACACAAAAAACTGACAAAAATTTCCGTCGGGATGGGGTGTCAGACGGCCCCTAAAAATTGGGGTAAATTTTTCCCCTTGAAGCCCAGGGACCAAATTTTGTCAGAAGGAAGAGCTTTGGATGTACATTCCAAAAATATAAAAACTGACAAAAAACTGGGTGTGTTTACATAATCCTGACAATATTTTTTTGTCTGACACCCCATCCCGACGGAAATTTTTGTCAGTTTTTTGTGTTTTGTAATGTCCAGTCATACTACTTCCTACTGACAAAGTTTGGTGCATGGGGAGATGGGGTGAAATCGACCCGACTTTGGGGTCTCTTTTGGGGGCTCTGGGGGCTAAACCCGGCGGCTACGGTCAGGCTGATAACCTTTTTGTCAATGACTTAGATGGTCTAAGTAACTTTACGGTTTCAAATCTTATGGGTAAAATGGGGTGACTATTTCGGGACAGGCTCCCAGACTAAGTGGACTCAAGCGACTGATATCACTTTTGGCCGATACGTAACGAAAGCCGCCGTTTGGTTCCGACATTAGTTTTGCATTGGGGCAGTATTGTTTACCTGCATACTTCATTTTTTCCCCTTTTCTTTTCTTTTTCTTTTCTTTTTCTTTTTCTTTTTTTCTTTGCGCAGAATTGAGGGGGGGGGGGGGTGGCTACTGTCCCCAAGCCCCCCACTAGTACGCCAGTGATGTATACAGTGTTATGCTTATTCATATCTTAAGTTCATCTGTAATGGCCTGATGGGCAGTGGCGTATCCAGGATTTTGTAACGGGAGGGGGGGGGGAATCTCCGAAAATTTTCTGACAAGCAAAAAAAAAAAAAAAAAAAGGTTAAGCACATTTGGGGGGTCTACTTTTCCTCCAAAATTTTCTGACAAGCATCAACAAAAAAAAAACAAAACACACACACACACACAAAACGGGGGTTATCGCATTTTGGGGGTGTAGCAAACATTTTTCATTAACCCTTTTTTTGTGTGTCCCAGTGCTGATGGGGGAACATGGCATGTATTTTACACTAAAAATGCAATACGTACTTGATGTAGTTATTATTGGACCACATAATTTTGAAAGACAAAGCTTTACAGATAATAAGAGCTAGAAATGTGCTTATCTTGTTTCACTCTATTTCCAGCAAAGATTTTTTTTTTTTTTTTTTTTTTTTTTTTGTCACTAAAACCTGGGGGATGATTGTACACACCCCGCTATCTTTGCCCCTTTCACGTAGGGATCCCATTTGGAAGCATGTAAAAGAGTTGAATAGTTCACAATACAGGTCACATGTATGATATCCAGTATGCTATGTGTTTCATGTATTAAAGGGTAAACATATGTATACTCTGTTCTAGCTTATATTGTTGTATTTACTGTTGCACCTTAACCTTCAAAATGACAAAATTCGCGAAGAGTACATTTTTCTATACAAAATTCTCAAATAGGCAACAGTGTCCGTTCTGTTGGTGTGGCTGATTTGGAGGACTTTGATTGGTTACAAAATGCGACCAGAAGAGTACATTTTTCTTTAGGGGTGTTACCATGACATGATGCTTGAGCACAATAGAGATTCGGATCGCATGAGCGGCTAAATATCTCGTCGATTGGTTCCAAGGAACGAATCTCCTGGGAGTCCTGGCCGGAACCAATCGCCTATGACGCTCGCATCGACTCGACCAAAGCGGATCCAATCGGCGGGTAGACATTCAGTCGATTGGATCCTGTAGAACCAATCGCCTGCTCGGAACAAATCGCCTATGACACCGGCCTTTATTTTCATCTGATTACTGTGGTATGAATTCTTTTGATCTGAACGAATCAAAATGGCGCAGTGAAATGACGCATCATATATTGCAGCCCCGGGGGGGGGGGGGGGGGGGGGACCACTCATGTATATTGGTGTCATTGGTGTACACATGCGCGTCCAAAAAAACGCGTAAAAAGGGGTCTTTTTTTCATCCAGGACGCGTAACGCGCGTTACGTGTTAAGGGGTCCGAAAACGCCGATTTTCAACAAAAAGGGGGTGCTGAACGGAATGCGGCCAAACGCGTTTAGGGGGTCATTTTCATTCCGGCGGCAATGGTACCAACAAAACCCTACATAATTGAAGTAAATAATAACATTTGTAATTTAACCAACAGCAGTTCCTATATGTGCAGTTTATTTTGTTTGCCTTGTGTGAAGAATTTATCCACCAAAGGTGAAGAATATGTCAGTTTGCAAAAGGTGATCTTGAATTCAAGTGGTGTATTTTTTATGTTGGTTAAGTTAATCTTGTTTAGGGAGTAATATTTAAGACAAACTTGTTTAGAGGGTAATATTTCAATCAAACCTGTTTAGGGGGGTAATTTTTATGAAAAAACACGAGAAATCCTCGTTAAGGGGTAATTTTTACGAAAAAAAAGCTCGCGAAATCCTTGTTAAGGGGTGTCTTTTCACCAAAGTATGAAACTTGTTTTAATAGGGGGCATTTTTTAAATCCATGGACACGCATGTGTACACCAATATACCTGAGTGGCCCCCCCCCCCCCGCCCGGGATTGCAGCCTAGCATTATAAGTATAGGCCGAGATGACATCAATGCCTACCTATAAAGCGCGGTGCACACTAGTCGTAATTTCAATTGCGCAATTCAAGGACATGCAGGAAAGGGCGGATCCAGGTTTTAAAAAAAGGGGGGGTCCAAAGGGTGAGAAGTTATCATTCTGGCAAACGCAAGCGCCGAAGGCGCTAAGCGCCTCTATAGGCATATATATATATATATATATATATATATATATATTGCCTGTTTGACTATTTTAATGTTGAAATATAGTTGGGCGCGCGGAGCGCGCCACAAAAATTTGATAATACGAGCCTGAAAATGTCTTAGTTTGTACTGAAATTACATTTAATCTATTAATATTACATGGAATTATTGTTTATTTGAGATGGAAAATACATATATAATGATTGCAAATTACCATCTTTTATCAAAAAGTGCGGGTATATTTGTACAGGCCACCCCCCCCCCCCCCCCCCGTACATCAGAACTGGGAGGGGGGTTAATGCATACCCCCATCCCCTCCGGGATTTGCGCCATTGGACTTTATTAATATATATATGTATATATATATTTTTTTAAAGTTTTCCCAGATTTTCCAGTCTGCATTGCTGTGCAGGACCTCAGATGGCATGTGGCATCAACACAAACAGTCCAGTGAGACAAATCAGAATAAAATCTGGAGATTTATTACTTGAGATTGGTTCTTCAATGTTGAAGTACTATCTTGATAACCTAGGAATTGGGTGTGCGCATGCTGTACAAACACACTTAGTAAATTTTGGTGATACATGTACACATTTTACAGCAATGAAGAATTATTCACTAAATATCATCTATATTATCTCCTCCCATCCCTGAGATAACAATTCGCAAGTGTTTACATCATCACGAGTTATAAATCACAAATCACAAAAGAACACAAAAAAGGGAAAGTTCCTTAGATTCAGGAGTTCACAATCAAGGCCGATCAACAACAGTACCAATACCAGTTTTGCTGAAAATTCACAGGATTTAACAATCAACCACAGCATCTACTCATTAGGCAAAATAAATAAGTTTTGTATCACAAAACTAGTCATGGTGCAATGTATCAGATTCAAGCGTTCCCAATCAACAACAAGAAAAAATATATCAAAAGTCCTCGGAGAAAACAAACCTCCTCCCCCCCCCAAGCACCTGTCATTACCTTTGAATTTCGTGACTTTGACCTTTTTGTTGACTCTGACAGACCTTTGACCTTTTGTGTGACTTTAAGTCTTGACCTTCACAACTTTAACCTTTATATGGACACATGAAGTTCACTTCTTGCGATGTACAACCATAGGGTAGGTGTAGGGAATACCAGACCCTTAAGCACGTTTGCATAATTTGCATAAACATGAACACAGACACACACTAGTAAGGTTTACCAATGCTTTCAGCAACTCTTTTTATTTCTCAGGGTACCGAAATAATGACAAAAATTTGTTTACCTAATGAAATAATCTCCTTAATGACGTCATAGGTAAATGGTCCATTATTCCCTACCCATGAAAGTAATACGAGACCGCTACATTTTCAACCGAAATCTCAAATATTTGTTGAGGAAAATGATATTTCGTTGGAAATGTAAATACCAATAAAGAATTGTTTTTTGGAGAGTATGTTTTGGTTTCATCAAAATCTGTTGCAATTTTAACCAAAAATTTTATAGCATTTATCATCGGATAAATTTAATTACCATTTAAACGGCATTCAACATGTTCAATGTGCCGTTACTTCTGCCTCCGGCAACTTTACGTTTTGTTGTTGATGATTTTAAGTACATCAATACTGAACAATTGACAATGATAATTTTAAATATTACAGAGAGTTGTAAAATGACATTGAAATACGTCTTAAAAAGAAAGATGTAAAATGACGTTAAAACAACTTAACACATCCAACCAAACTCTAGTAATCTCGCGGCCGAACGGAGCGAACGGGCCCGCCCGGCCCGTGCCCCGGCCACGGCGGGGATGCATGTCCCCACTACCAGTGGCGGCACCAGGATTTTTAAAGTGGGGGGGGGGGGGCAAATGGGGGGCAAAAGAAAATGTTGGGGGGGGGGGGGCAAGGGCGGACAAAAAAAATTTGACACTTTTTGTAGTGAAAATGTACAGAATATTCGGCTATAAACCTACCCAGATATGAGGACATTTTGAGCATCTAGCTGAACTGCCCGATTATAAAGAGGTGTTAGTTATATACTGCGAGTGAGCGAAGCGAGCGAGCAAAAATTTTGACATTTTTCGTAGTAAAAATGTACAGAAATTACATATTCGGCTATAAAACTACCCCAATATGAGGAAATTTGATCATCTCACGGCCTGATTATGTGGTGGGAGTTATAGGCCTGTATTGCGAGCGAGCGAAGCGAGCGAGCAAAAATTTTGACACTATTATAGTGGAAATGTACAGAAATTATTCAGCTATAAAACTACCCAAATATGAGGATATTTACACGAGCTGAGCGAACAAATTTGCCACATGCCCCCCCCCCCACCTTGATGCCGCCACTGCTTTCCAAGTTTCCGTTTCCTTTCTTTTTCCTTCTTTTCTCCATTCCTTTTTCACTTTTTTCTTTCCTTTTCTTTTCTTTTTCATTTTCCACCCTTTTATTTTTTTTCACTCCGAAAATTATTGGGGCGGCAACTGGGGGGGGGGCAAAGCTTCTGACTGGGGGGGGGGCAAATGCCCCCCCATGCCCCCCCCCCCCTCTTGGTGCCGCCACTGCCCACTACTTAATCAACTGCACTAGCGCTGAAAGTTTTTATCAATTAACCTGCAGCAGAGCTGCATTTATATATTTGGGCCAAGCAAAAATTATTTACCTATATGGATACTTGTGCTTTGGTATTGTCTAGAATGACGAGTTGCCTCGAATGAGTGACTTGAAGTTGAATGATGCCGCGTGCAGCCTGCCTCCTCGAGGGTTGCAAGCATAGTTGCAAGACAGCGTACGTACGATCAAAAGTCGCATGCATAAACATATGCGTGCCGCGCCGCATATCTGATCTGGAATGGCAGTACAGTACTTAGGCCTACTTTGCGACGGAGAATGAAACAATGGGTAATGAATAGGGCCTACGCAGTATCTTGCATGATCAGGTCGGCAGAATTTCTTGGGGGGGAAAAAAAAAAAAAAAAAACGCCAAGAAAGACGGCGCCAAGTAAAAAAAAAAAAAAAAAAAAAAAACGCCAAGAAAGACGGCGCCAAGTAAAAAAAAAAAAAAAAAAAAAAAACGCCAAGAAAGACGGCGCCAAAAAAAAAAAAAAAAAAAAAAAAAAAAAAAAAAAAACCGCGCCAAAAAGGGGGGGTCCGGACCCCCGCGACCCCCCCTGGATCCGCCTATGGCAGGCATAGTAAGGTTTCGGATTTTGTCCAAAAATTGACTTTCAACGGAAAACACTATAAATAATTATTGATTCCTATCTCTTCAAAAGCATGCATGCCACAATTAACAAACAGACCATACTGAAAGACATACTTTTGTCATGACATGTTAGTTCGGGGCTCTCTCATAGTTTTGTGGAAAGTCAACGATTTACCGACCAATGTTCCGTCGACACTGACTTGTTTGAAAATCAGAAATCTTAGAACCGATGCTATTCCCCCTCGGGATGGCATTTCGAGATCATCATTCAACAGTTTCCTTAGTCTCGTCATCTTTAGCTCTTGAATCGAGAGGGACGACAGTAAATTTGTTGGCGTTGTCTCCATCCACACATCTGCACGACGCAAACAGATCACCAACCGGGTTCCAATTAACCCTCGGACACCAGCTAAACATGGTACGGTATCTGGCCCGGACCCGACGGTTCAAAAGCGTGTAGATGAGAGGATCCAGTAGGGAGTTGACGTAACCAAGCCACATCGCCGCCACACCCACCCAGTGAGTGGAATCAATGGGGATGAAGCAGGAGTGGACGATAAAGTATGGAGTCGCGCACATCACTGTAGTCATCACCAGCAAGATACCTGGATAAAGGAGGAGACAATTATCGGATGGAATGAATCGGTGCTGCAGTCATAGATTGACCTTGTGGATGTATTAAACGCCATCGCAGTCCAGAATATTGTTACTATTATCTTGTTTATTTGTCAATGACATGACATTGATTAAGCTTACATAATTTCTCCTTGATCAACATAAATTGTCTCAATGTGTAATGAATTCTTTTCTTCTTATTACAAACATTAAAATGGTCTCTAGCCCGTGGATAGATCTAACGAATATCATAAACGGAATTAGAAAGTAGAGCTACAACTTAAAAAATGTCCTGAATCTTTAACCTGTCTAGCAAAGAGCATGATAAGGATGTTGAAAGATTCTTGTGATTTGGTGCACAAAACAATTTAGACAAGTTGAGAAGATTAAAAAAAAACAATAACATGGAATAGCCAGAAAACATCCTGACAAAAGCGGAGTGATTGAATCGATATAGAATTTCACCTGTCAGGGCGACCCTCTTGTCAGTACTGAGCTTCCTTTGCATCAAACGATTATTATCCGTCTTTCTCATTTTCACCATCTTCTTCAACCCCTCGTCATGACGTTCATTCTCCTGCTTTGCAAGTGCACCACTGTTAGATGGTTCCTCTGCGTCTACGTTTGCCGATGGAGAGTAGTCTTCGGTTTCGCTGTTGTCCGAAGACTTGGTCACTGCAGCTTTTGAGGACGCTGCAGCTGATAGGTTATCCTTAGCGAAAGACCGTAGCTGCAGTTCTTGTTGCCGTAAGGTCCAGACGACGCCCGTGTAGCAGAACACCATGAAGGGTACGGTGATAGCAAAGAGGATGATGAAACACATCATGTAGTAGATGCATTCCTCCCAGACAGGTGAACAATGATGCGTATCCGGGTGATACTTGAAGTCGGAGAGGAGCTTGAAGAAAGGTGGCATGACATTGAAGAAGGAGACCATCCAACAGAAGACGATGAGGGCGATGGTCCTAAACTTTGTGGCAGGGAAGCGGGTGGACCAGACAACAGTCAGATAGCGGTCTACAGAGATGGCCAGGACCGTAGCAAAGTTGCCATAGGAGAAGGCAACAGCTCCGGTTCCATTAATCTGAAAAGCAATGGAGACATTTGTGCAGAATTATTTTTCATTCATTTTGATTGCATACACCTGATTAACCTTGCGCACTATTTTAAGGCGTCTCAAAACATAACCTTTTTACACGCAAAGCTCATTTAGGCCTACCATTTGTCTCTTTAAAAATACTACTCTTAAATAATACTCTTAAAATCTCTAATTAGATATGCATGAATGTCCATGAATGTCCATGATTGGCGCAATGAAATTAATGCTTCGTGTGCAGGCGACATAATGCATGTTGTATACGTGGTGTCATTTCGATTGCGTTAGTACTTGCCCTAATCAAGAACCTGAAGGAAATTAGCCGAATACATCAATAATATAACGCAGTATTTGCACTGTTCATTCTGCAATTACAATTTCACTCTCACATATGGCGCATCAAAGACCACATCCGTCACTGACACCTCAGGCAGATGATGACGCTTCCTGTAAAACGGCATTATTAAAGTCCGGCTCACACGAGGCGTCATTTGCTGACGTAAGGAACCGCGTCAGTGACATTTACGGTCTTTTGCGCATCATAAAAGAATGATATCGTTGAAAAGTGATTACAAAATAAAGAGTGCATACAATACTTTAAATAGCTAGGTTATCGGTTGATTGGGTTAGCGCAGGTACTACAGTACTAACACAGTCGAAATGACGCCTCGTCCGCCCCGGGGTACAGAAGTTGCGTCTGTGCCAAGAGAGTTCCTCTAGGTCTGTCATACGGGCATTTGAATGACGCAATGGAAGTGATGCCTCGTGTTTTACCGTCATTATTACCAGTTGCAGACGATGCGTAATTTACCTGACGTAGGACAACGTCAGTGATTGATGAGGCTTTTGACAGGCATTGTGAGAGTGATATTGTACAAAAATATATACTACAAAATGAAAAGTGCAAACATATAGCTTTGAATTACTAGCGTATTTACTACTTCATTCACAGGCTCAATTAGCGCAGGTAATAACGCAATCGAAATGAGGCTTTGTTTGCATTGATCTTAAAGGGCAATCTGAGACATCGTAGACGCTGTCAAGTCCATATGCGGTCCAAATCAACGAGGCTATAGGAAAGACGCGAAACGGGGAAAACTATGCATGAAGGATTTTTCTCAGAAGAAGAATAAAAAAGAAAGAAAGAAAGAAAGAAAGAAAGAAAGAAAGAACAAAGAAACTACTAATACTACAGAGGCGTTGCGGTTGCCATTTCTCGAAGTCTCCATCCGAACTCCATGTTATAATAGGCCTACCAATTTCTTATGGGTTTCACATGTGAAATGATATTTCATGACACAATTAAAAAAAAAAAAATAATTTCATCGCGTGTGCATAATGAAACACCATCTACCTCTTACCACTCCTCTAAATCCAAAGATATTCTCACCCGACACATGATATCATTGTGGACCAGAAAATAGCCGTTGTCAAAGATTGATACAACGGATAAAGGCATGCTCGTGATCGTTAAACCGAGGTCGTTTATGATCAGGTTTAAGATCAACCAGTTATGAAGATTCCTCCTCAGTATCTTGTCTCGAAGGATCGTTATCATCGCAATCAGATTAGCAACCAACGTCCCGAGGAGAATGACGATCAACGTGGTGACCTCGATGATGGCAACGGCCGATGTCGGATCATACGATGTCATATCGAGACCACGATGACGATCATACGATGTCGATAAAAACAAAGCAGTAGTAACATAATCATTTGACAAAGTAGCAGTCATTTTTTTTGTCGGATTGTGGTTCGCTCTATGATTGAATAGAAAAAATAGACACAAGGAGTACACAGAGAGAAAGTTTATGATTGCAGCACTTGAAATGAAATGATAGATAGATTGTAGACACAGTTGATTTAATAAACGAAGTTTCAAATAATGATCTCATAAATGTTATCACTGAGCAACTTCCTGACAAGGGATCTCGCTGCGGGGGGGGGGGGGGGGGTCTAAGGGGATGTCACACTTTATGAAAATCTGACGACTACATTTTATTCTTAATTTGAAAATATTAGGATCAATTTTATTGCTTGTTGGAAATTTCGGTCAACTTGTTTGTAAATTTGCTCTGACCCCCCCCCCCCCCCATTGGTTCAGGAATGCTTCTAATCCTCGTCATATTTCTTTCTCGAAAAAGTAAAGACTGTCCAGTTAATTATATATCCTAATACACAATTCTGACCTGAAAAATCAACAGTTCAACGAAAATCTGATTCCTGATTTCTATTTTTATTTACGTCGTTGATAAACACCTCCATCATCAGAGCAGTTTCTTGAATGAAAGGAATAAACTCTATGTTTGACATTAAGGAAGCCGCCTAGTACATGAAGAAGGTGATCCTGTTCCAGCGACAATTACTGCTGGCTGTATTTCGTCAGAGAAACGGGGTTAGGGTTGGGGTTCCTATTGGGTTTTATGTTAAGTTTCAATAATAATAATAATAATAATAATAATAATAATAATAATAACAATAATAATTATAATAATAATAGTAGTAATAATAATAATAATAACAACAATAATAATAATAATAATAATAATATTAATAATAATGATAATGATAATAATGATAACAATACTACTAATAATAATAATTATCATAATAATAATAGTAATTATAATAATAATAATAATAATAATAATAGTAATAATAATAATAATGATTATAACAATAATATTAATAATAATAATAATAATGATTATTATAATAATAATAATAATAATAATAATAATAATAATGATAATAATAACAATAATAGTAATAATAATAATAACAATAATAACAATAATAATAATAATAATAATAATAATAATAATAATAATAATAATAATAATAATAATAGCTGTTTCTTATATAGCGCCTTAGCAGTTACGATGTAACCGACCAAAGCGCTTACAGCATTATTACCCCGGTCACTGGATTCAATTGTAATTGTGCACAGGTTTGGGGGTTAGTGTTAGGTCCAGGGTTGAAGTCATGAGTTTGGTAAATATTATGAATTGACCGCGGAGCAATGTCACTGGAGCTTGTATCGTGCAGTCTCCATGTCTCGTCATCTGATTTTTTAGCTTCGGCCTTTTGCTAATCACCAATTAAAAAGTACTAAAAAACTGAGCTTCCTTAACGAACCCTTCATAACGATTAATGCAAAATAAATGCTAAAGAAAATAAAAGGCCTATACCCATTGTCTCAATCTGTGTGACATTGACAGAAATATATGACTTGGTTTCAGTTTCTCTGATTTTAAAACTGTTGCCTGTAGGCCTAAGCATGTTTTATAACTCGATACCAACGTTAATATTTTTTATAACGACTTGAGATAAACAAATATTGCCATCAAATTAGTAATATAATACTTCAAACTGAAATATTGATCATTATTAGGGGCGTACTGGTAACTGGACAATTTTTGGGTGCCCCCCCCCTCCTCGAAACGCCGATGTGGTCAGTAATTATTTCGCCAAGAGCATCAAATTCATGCACCATTTTTGTCGTTTTCTTATTGCTTAATGATCGAATTTATCATAATGACAGAATGATATCACCTGTGAAAGTACAAATCCTGTGTATGCATCGCAATAATACGATTAGCTATATATTGTAAACATAAGCCCGGCTAACATGAGGCGTCATTTGCTGACGTTAGGACCGCGTCAGTAAATCGTACGGTCTTTTGCGAGTCGTGAAAGAGTGATATCGTTTAAAAGGAGACTGCAAATAACAGTGCAAAAATACTTTTAATAACTGACGTATCGTATGGTTGTCTTCACAAGCTCGATTAGCGCAAGTAATGACGCAATCGAAATGACGCCACGTTGCAAATCATCATAGGTGATGGAAGTAACCATGAAATAGAAAAGAAGGGCAAGTCGAATGTACGTTACTGATATGTCAGATGTTTAGGTGATTTGGTTGATTTCATTTTATTCGTCAGGTGTAAAACCTGAAATGCATAACCATGAGAGAAAAAGAATACCTTTTCAGGATAGCCTAGGATTGTTCATAAAGTAGCTAATTTCCAATGGAGTAGTCTTATGGCTTAGGTAACACCAAATATCAAGGAAAATGACTGTTCAATGTAATCTTGCTAACGTATGGTACACAAAATGTCCAAATACCATCATGGACTTGCAAATAACATAAAGAAGTCGAGTCTAGCACAACTTGAAGCGAAGGCCACTAATCATTTTGTCAAGAGCACCACACACGCCGGGTGGATTTAGGCGACGGCACCAAGTCCGCATACGGAATCGTAAATTGAAAACCGGTCTGTTTGGTCGCATTGTCGCTTTATCAAGGTACATTAATGGGTATGTCGCACAAAATTTCCTTGGCCGAATTGAAGTCCCAGTCCGCACTTGATATTATAACCTTTTAAGTTGATATATGAAACTGATAAATGATGAGGTTTAAAATTCTAAGAAGACATTAATATATAATTTGATATATAATCACCACTGATGACTGCCATTTGTAGAATTCAATAGCTCCTGTTGCGAAACTAAAAGTGCTACCATAAAGATATAAACACGGTATTATTATATCCCATGTCAGGTCAACTTTCTGTGGACGAGAAGAATAGAGAGAAAAATGATCACACGTCTCATCTTCTTAATTGCCTTTAAGTAAAGTCGACTTGACAATATTATAAATTTTGTTGTTTCACACCCCTTCCTCGTAGTGGAGTATCCAGCTTAAGATAAAGCCAAGGTTCTAGAGAGGAAAGGTTTGATGGTCAGGTCGAAAAGGATATATAGAAATTTATCAACACAGAAATAGGGGTGAAAGATTATTTTCAAAGATATTTGGGGATCGCATCATGTATTCGTCATTACTATAATTATAGATATTATTTCTTTTTATTTTTCTTTTAGTCAGGGCTGTAAGAGGGTATTGATCATGGTTGTATCCGTAAAATCCGACGACAAAATTGATGCATTTTTTTCGTTAAATCCGACGACAAAATTGACAGATTAATTTTTGTTAAGTGTCCAGAAACCTAACGCCCATCCTAGAACAGCTTAAAAGAGAAGATTATAAGTTACACTGTTTCAATCAGAATTGGCTTAATAATGTAACCGAAGATTACGATTATCATATAACAAGAATAATACAGTAGTTATTTCAGATATATTTTATAGTATTGTTTGCACAAAAAGACAAAAGTAATGATTCTATTTGAGGTGAAATCCTAATTCACTGAGATGAACAATTTCAGTTGTAAGATATGCGTGAGAATTTATAAGCAAAGTTATTTGAAATTCCCATGCTGAGTTAAAATGGTGTAAGACTGAGATAAAGAACTGGTGTGACAAGTGGTAGAAATAAGACTACATTTAATTGCTCAAATTTGTTTTGTATTCATTAAAAATATGGATCAGTTATAAGTTAATAAAATTTGCGTAAAACAAATTGAAATAACATTTGGCGAAATTGTGTCCGTAAGCCTATGGTCGCGCGGTACGCCTGCCTCGCACTGTATTGGGAAATTCTTATAAGAATCTTATAAGTTGACTGAAGTTAGACCGGTCACATCGAAATTGCCCAACAGAATTTCAGTCCCAGTCCGCCCCTGCGCACCTCAGCGTCAAGGAGTTGTGTGTGTGCCAAGAGAGTTCCTCTGGGTCTGTCATACGGGCATATATGAGCCTGGATCTATGGCCTGGATACCCATGAATAACGCAACGGAAGTGATGCCTTGTGTTCTACGGTCATTATTGCCAGTTGCAGACGATGCGTAATTCGCCTGACGTAGGACGTCAGCGATTGATGAGGCCTTTGACGTGCATTGTGAGAGTGATATTGTACAAAAATTTACTACCAAATGAAAAGTGCAAACATAGCTTTAAATTACTAGAGTATTTCGCACGATGCGTCATTTCGATTAAGTCTGTATATACTTGCGCTAATCGAGCCTATGAGGCAATTAACCCATACGCCAGTTATGAGCGTATTGGTTCCACTGACACGGTCATAACGTCTCATGTGAGCTGGAATTTACTCATTGATTAAAGGCCGGCTTACACAGGGCGCCATTTGCTGACGTAAGGACCGCGTCAGTGACTTGAAGGAACTTTTGCATATCATGGAAGAGTGATATCGTTTAAAAAGTGATTGCAAATTTAACAATGCAAGCAATTCTTTTAATAACTGACCCCTGGGTAAATTGCCTTCACAGGCTGTATTTGCAAAGGCACTGACGCAATCGAAATGACGCATCGTGTGAGCCGGACTTAACAGGCTCAGTTATTGCAGTTAATAACGTAATCAAGATGAAGGCCTCCTGTGCGAAGATTGAGACTAATGAAGATAGACACAGTCAACTCGCCGAGGATAGGAAGGACGCCAAATGGGGGGGGGGGGGGGGGGGGGGAATGCATGAAGCGATTTGGTGACCGGTGGATTTTTCTCTGAAGAGAAAGTAGAAAAAGAAAGATTTAAAAAAAAAATCAGAAAGACGGAAAGAAATAAAGAAAGAGAGGAGGAAAAAGAAAGAAAAAAAAAAAAAGAGAAGGGGAAAAAAAATACTACCAAGGCGTTGCAGTTTCAATTTGAATTTCTCGAAGTCTCCACCATAACTCCTTGTCATAATACCAATGAAAAGGGTTTAACACTTTTTTTTATGTAATACGATTTTGTATTTAAATACTATTTTATTTATCACGCAATTTTCAGTTCAATTTAATGACATTTATTTCCAACTTCTCAATATAAGTGTGCAGAGTAATAAATAAACAAAATAATGTAAATGTATTTTTAACAATCATAATGAAACACCATCTGCCGCTCACCGCTCCTCTAATTTTTAATAAATTCTTAACCACGATGACGATCATACTGTCAGTAAAAACAAAGCAGTGGTAACATAACCATTTGAAAAAATAGCAGTCATATTTTTGTTTGTTTGATGGCTTGTACGTTGCTCGATCTATAAATGAATTACAAAAAAACAAAGAGAGAAAGCGTATAACTGCAGCACTCGAAATGAAATGGGAGATGGATTGTAGACACAGTTAATTTTTATAAACGAATTAAATCTGGGCGTTTCAAATAATGATCACACAAACGTTTTCACTGAGCAACTTCCTGGCTAGGGATCTCTCTGCCGGAGGGGGGGGGGGGGGGGGGTGTCACACTACATGTATATAAAATCAATTTTTATTTTTGAATTGAAAATCTTAGGATCTTTCTTATTGCTAGTTGGAAATTTTGGTTAGCTTGTTTGTAATTTTTTTCTGACCCCCCCCCCCTTCAAAATGGCCTAGCAACCCTCCCATTCCTCGTTATATTTCTTTCTCGAAAAAGTAGAGACCTTCGATAATAATAATCATAACAAACAGGTCTGACCTTTAAAATCAACATTCTATCGGAAATGTAATTCCTAATTTCTATTTACCTGGTTGATAAACACTCTATTTATCAGAACAGTTTCCTGAATAAAAGGAATAAATCCAATGTTTGGCAATAGGGAATGAAGCCGCCAGGAAGGTGATCCGACGCATGGTCCAGCGACAATTACTGCTGGCTTTATTTCGTCACAGATATCGGGTTAAGGTTGGGGTTGCAATTTGGTTTTATATTAGTAGTCCAAGATGCTCGCAGGTTTTGATAATAATAATAATAATAATAATAATAATAATAATAATAATAATAATAATAATAATAATAATAATAATAATAATAATAATAATAATAATAATAATAATAATAATAATAATAATAATAATAATAATAATAATAATAATAATAATAATAATAATAATAATAATAATAATAATAACTCTTCCTTAGATAGCGCCTTACCAGTTACTATGTAACCGACCAAAGCGCTTACAGCATTATTACCCCGGTCAATGGATTCAATTGCAATTCTGCACAGGTTTTGGGGTTAGTGTTAGGTCCAGGGTGGAAGTCATGAGTTTGATAAGTATTATGAATTGACCGCGGAGCAATGTCACTGGAGCTTGTATCGTGCAGTCTCCATGTCTCGTCATCTGATCTTTGAGCTTCGGCGTTTTGCTAATCACCAATTAAAAAGTACAACAAACTTTCCAACGGATGCGAAATGAATGTATGAAAAAAAAAATAATATGCCTATATGTCGTCTAAATATTTGAGACAATTACAGAAATATGTTTGACTTGGCGTTTCGGTTTCTCTGATTTCAAAACTATCGCCTGCACGCGTAGGTCTTTATAACCCAATACCAATTCAACGACTTATGAGATAATAGCAATAGCCATAAAATTTGTAACATCATTCTGTGAAATGAAATACTGATCTTTATGAGAGGTGTATCAGTAATCGGAAAACTTTTGGGAAGTCCCAGTCCGCCAATAGTACAGCCTTTCAAGTCTATAGATATGTGAAACAGATATATGATGAAGTTTAATGATCTAAGAAGACATTAAGATGTAACAATCACAACTGATGACTGCCATTAACAGAATTTGGTAGCTCTTGTTGCGAATCTAAAAGTGCTACCTTAATAAACATTAATGCGATATTATGATATCCAGTGATGTACATATTATCATACCCGATATTAATTAGCGCATGAGTCTTTTTTTGTTTTTACAAGTTTTTTTTAAATTCTCTTCTCTCAAAACAAAATTACAAATGAAGTTTAACATTTCATACAAAATTACAACTAAATTTTTGACATTAACAAAATTACACGTAAGGTTTCGCAATCCATACATACATAAGTACAAATAGATCTTCACATTAACATAACTGCAAGTAATAAAGTTTCACATTTCATATACAAAATTATGATAGATTTTCTTATAAACAGAATTGCAAACAAATTTTTACAAGTTATACTTTAGCATAATAAATGATTGGCATAATAATACAGTAATCAAGGGAAAATTGTGAATTTAATATATACTTCCACTTTTGTCTAGAGAGAAAAGAAGAAAAAAAAAAAGAAAGAAAGAAAAGGAAAATGGAGTGGAGGTGTTGTGACCCCCCCAAAAAAAACAACAAACAAGCACACACACACACACACACACACACACACACACAAATCAACACAACTACATTAAAAAAATAAATAAAAAACGCACTAAACACTCCTCACATAGGACACGACACTGCGCGTTCCCATCCCCCATCCCCCCGAAATCACAACACCCCAACACATTCACCTAAAACATCACCCCCTCAGCCCGCAAACATCCACACAAGCGTAGCTTCAAAAGTCCCCCCCCCCCCTCCCCGTAGATGCACACTCAGATCTGTGTTGCGTTTCCAGTGAGAGCAGCCAATGACTCCATTTTCCCCCATTTCTTATAATGATTATTTAGTGTTCCTTTCTGCTCAGCCATTTTTCTTTCTTCTTGTTTACTTTCTATTACTCGTTTCATAATATCTTTTGACGTCGGAAGCATCCCATTCTTTTTACTGCACGTAAATATCATACACTTAATCAAAATTATAAGATGGTTTGACAACTGATCTTTTGCTATGCTGGAAGTCTGTATTCCCACATGAATCCCTTTCCAATCAATGTTTTTAATTTCTATGATATCAAACAAATCTCCACATTTTATCCAAAGAACATCGTACTTTTTCACATAAAAAGAATAAATGTTCATATGTTTCTTCTTCTTTATTACAAAATGAACATGCATTACTTACTGCAATCTTAAAGGTAAACAAATGTTTATTAGTATAAACGAGGTTATAAAGTAATTTAAACTGGAATTCTCTTAGCCTGCTATTCAGGGTGGACCTTCTAGGTGTCAAGAAAAAAAATTGTATTTCTTTTCCTGAAGCATTATATAAGTGCTCAAGATTACGCACTGCATATGATTGTTCTGTTCTAGTATTTAACAGAACTGTATATATTCGCTTTAATGTTATATCCAACAGTGACAACTTTCTTTCATTAAAACGAAATTCTAAATTCAATTCTGTATCTTCATCAGGATAGTCATTCTTATTTAAAGGTTTTTCCACGTGGAAGGTACAGAATGAAACAAATTTTTTAATACATTAATTTCTGACATATCTAGACCCATACTTAAAAAATCATTGATGGACTTCAAATTCCCTACTTCATCTACAGTATGATGTATTTTGAATATATTTTTAAGAAACAGGTTTTCAAAAAAGACTAAATTTATTGTTGAATAAAATCTCATTTCTTCTATTACTTTCTTTTTTCAACAAAAGTTCTTTGGTGAAAAACCATGACTCCATCATATCTCTGTAAAAAGCTGGAACAGAGAGACTAAGCACATTCGATGCAGTATTAGAAAAAAATACAAGCAAGCCATCCACTTTCCTGGTTTGATGTCTGAAGTAATGTTTCCAACCCATATTTAATTCTCCTATCATGAGTCTTTTTGACCAAGTGATTCTTTGAGAGCGGATGAATAATCGAAAGTCCGTCAGTTTTAACCCACCTTTATTGTAGTCCAAATGTAGTACCTCTCTTTTAATCTTATCCTTCCCACCCCATAAAAAATCAGAGATAATCATGTCAATATCTTCATAAACCCACTGCGGTACTGGCATAAGTGAGGAAACATACACTAACTTTGATAAAACAAAAGTCTTCATCAACTGGATTTTTCTCATTAAAGTGATGTCCCTTTGATTCCACCAACAGAGCAGTCTTTTTATTTTACTCAGAATCTCTTTGTAGTTTAATTGTTTTTGCCTTTCTATATCTAATGAAAAATATATACCTAATACTTTTATAATTGGCACTATTTAACCAAAAGGAGTTACAATATTCGAACTATTATGAGGTCCCATTAATAAAATGAAAGTTTTGTCTCTATTCATTTTCAGTCCAGATAAACTAGCAAAACGTGGAAATAAATTATCTAGCTTTTTAATCGATTCAAAGTCTTTGACAAAAAGTGTCATGTCATCTGCATATAATATTTGTTTGAAATGTACATTTTCAATTTTGATTCCATGAATTTCTGGATCCTGTCGAATCGAATGAGCGAGGGTCTCAATACATAATATGAAAAGATAAGGGAAGAGGGGGTCTGTAGAGCCCACAAATGTAAAAATCAACCACAAATGTAAAAATATCCACAAATGTAAAAAACATTGCACTCGCAAATGTTAAAATAACCACAAATGTAACAAAAATCGCCCACAAGTGTAAAAATCTGTTTAACCACAAATGTAAAAATTTCCATTTTTACCACAAATGTCATAATATGTCGACCGCAAATGTAAAAACTCATTGCTTGCATAATGCACCTGTGTAAAATAACTTATGGTAAATTGCCACTTGGTCTAATAGCCAAATGGTCTAACATCATTCGGTCTAACAATAATTCGTCCATCACTAATTCGTCTAATCAATATTTCGTCTAATGACCATTTGGCCTAATAATCAGTTTAATCACTTCGTCTAATCGCCACTTCGTCAATAGCCAATTCGTCTAAAACCCATTTGGTCTAAACCCATTTAATCTAATAATCAGTTCTTCTAATGTTCACTTGGTTCAATATCTATTTCGGCTAAAACAAGTTGGTCTAAAAACCAAATGGTCTAATCATCATTTCGTCTAATAGCCATTTGTTCTAAACCCAGTTGGTCTAACACCCACATCGTCTAATCATCACTTCGTCTAATTACGATTTTGTCTAATCATCGTTTGGTCCAGTTCTCAGTTCATCTAATAACCATTTGGTCTAATGTTCTCTTGGCCTAATATCCATTTGGTCTAATAATACAGACAAAAAAAGTTAGCCTGCCATAGTTAGTTGGTCTAAAAATAGCCAATTGGTCTACATCAATCGGTCTAATATCAGTTGGTCTAATAAACAATTGGTCTAATCATCATTTCGTCCAATTACCATTTGGTCTAATTGTCATTTCGTCTAATTACCATTTGGTCTGTAGTCAATTCGTCTAATAGCCATTTGGTCTAAAACCATTTGGTCTAATAACCATTTGGTCCATTATCAATTGGTCTAATTGCCATTTCGTCTAATCATCAAATGGTCTAAACCCAATTGGTCTAATACCCATTTGGTCTACACATCATTTGGTCCATTTGTCAGTTAGTCTAACCTCAGTTGGTCTATCATCATTTAGTCAACACCCATTTAGTCTAGTTGTCATTTGGTCTAATAGCCGTCTGGTCTAATTACCATTTGGTCTATTCACCGTTTCGTCTAATGACCAACTGGGCTAATTTCTTGTTTTACCCCTACAATACTACTCTAGGTGGCTTTGACTAAACAGTCAGGTTTCGGTTCGGCGCACTGGCCAAAATTTTCGGACTTTTTTTGCAGTAATTGTATGTTAAGTTTTTTTGTTTTTTTTGGGGGGGGGGGGGAGGGGGGTAAAAAAGAGGAGAAAAAAGGTGACCTGGGGGGTGATTCACTAACTGGGATCGATATCATTCCTAAAATCAATTTTCGGGATTGATTTCATTCCCAGCTTAAAATTAATTCCACATTACTGATTCACTAAATCGCTTTTAGGATGGAATCAATTTTATCATGAATATATATGAGCGCAAATGAATATTTACGAGCGCACTCATTCCAACCAATCAACGTACTCAAATTTCAGTCACCGCCCCTCAGTCACCCGACCTAATTCTCTACTTAGCGCATAGCTAGTGCGCGTTACCTAGCTACTGCATTAATTGCGCGCACGCATCGATTGCACAAAACACAGGGCTAGGGGCTATGGCTAGGGGCCATGGGCGTGCAGCGCAGGCAGGAACGGCGTAGCCGCGCCCGGGTTGGGGTGGGCGGGCATGCAGTGGAGTGGCCGTTTGTGATTGTTTAGGAGCGATCCGGATCACTCCCAACCTTAAAATCAATTCAGAGGCTGGAATCAATCCCAAATACCTTAGTGAATCAGTCACTAAAAGCGATATCGCTCTTAGGATGGATATTGTTCCTAAAATTGATTTTTTCTTATTTGGGATTAATTTTAGCTGTTAGTGAATCACCCCCCTGATGGAGCATGGCATGAATTGATTACATTTGCTTAATTAATCATCTAGTAAATAAAATAAATAAATTAATCAATCAATTAATATTTTAGTAAATTTTCAATAATTGTTTTATTGCACTTTGCACTTTGCTTTTGTTATTTTGTTTTTTATCCTTTCATTCCGTGGAACCGGGCCGGGGGGGGGGGGGGGGGGTGATGGGGTTGCAGCCCCTTTAATTTTTGAGTAGACACATTTCATATAATTCTGTTTAATGATTATGTACAGTGTATATTTTTTAGAAGAGATCACATTTTAAAGATAATACATTGTAATAATGTTTGGCCGCTCACTTCGCTCCCTCACAAAATGTTGAAAAAGGTAGTTGGTACCCGGGCAAGAGGCGTCAGTCCCCACTTCCAAAAACGTTCCATTTCCCTGCATTGTGGTACATGTAGTAATAATGATGATAATAATGAATAGAAACAGAATGACATAATGAGAGAGAGATGATAGAATAATGAATATAAAGAGTAATATAAGGAAAGACGGAAGTAAAAATTAATCGATGAATAACATTACAATAGGGAGGATAGAAAGTTAAGGGATAGAAGGATAAGTACATAACATAAAGAGAGAGAGAGAGAGAGAGAGATGGTAGAATGATAAAGAAAACCATGGCTAAAGATGGAAGAGAAGATTAGAAAAAAGGGGGAAAAAAAGAAATATAACATAATGAAATTAGAGATGAAAAGCAAGAAGAAAAGAAAACCAAGGAATAAAGAGCGAAAAAACATAGAGAGAGAAAGAGAAAGATGATAGAAGAAAGAATATAAAGATTAATATACAGAAAGATGGAAAAGGTGATAGAAGGAATCAAAGAATAACACAACTAAAGGAAAGATGGGAAAATGAAAGGATAAAAGCAAAGGAATAACATAACGAAAGATAGAGAAATGATAGCAGGATAAAAACAAAACTAAAGACAATAGAACAGAATTGTTGTAAAGCTGGCAACATAAATCAACAGGAGTAAGTGAAATTGAAAAGATGTTACTCGCCAAAACAAAACTAAAGACACTTACTCCTGCCGAGTAATATCTTTTCAATTTCACTTTCTCCTGTTGATTTATGTTGCCAGCTTTATAACAATTCTGTTCTGTTGTCTTTAGTTTTGTTTTGGCGAGTAACATCTTTTCAATTTCACTTACTCCTGTTGATTTATGTTGCCAGCTTTATAACAATTCTGTTCTGTTGTCTTTAGTTTTGTTTTGGCGAGTAACATCTTTTCAATTTCACTTACTCCTGTTGATTTATGTTGCCAGCTTTATGATAGTTCTGTTCTGTTGTCTTTAGTTTTGTTAAGTTGCTTATCATTATTTGTTTCATTCTGTTTGATTTAGCAAATAAACTTGAAGAAGGCCAGGAGCCGAAAGCTTGTAAATACACCGAGTGACCTGCTTCATTCTGTACCATCATTCTCTCTTCACATACACACACACACACACACTCACACACACACACACACACACATATATATATATTGTGGCGGGATAGGGGGGGGGGGGGGTTAATAAAAGTAGGGGAAGAATTTGGGGGGTGGGAAGAATGAAGGAAACCCAAGGGGGGTGCGAGAGGGAGATAGCTGGTAGAAGACTGAAAAGACAAAGAGGTCGAATAGAATTCTTCCCCTTCCATAGAGAAAACAGTAAGAAGAAGTAGAAGAAGAAGAAGGAAGAAAAGAAGAAAAGCAGAAGACAAGCAGACAGAAAGAAGAGAGAAGAAAGAAAGAGAAAGGGCATTTTATCTAACTGACTGATCATCTTCCACTCTCATCTTCACAAGTCTTCCTTGCCACCACTATCAAACAAAACATTACTTCTCACGGTAAGCTGCCACCATCTAGTCTTTTGAGCGCTAGATCTCTCTTTCTCTTTACAGCGTTATGTCATAAAGAGAATACACACAACATCACACAAAATTAAATGTCCTAATTATGCACAAATCTCGGCCTTCTCATTGGCTCACCCACTTCGACTCTAGACAAAACAACGCACTCATTCATGTCTCTAATTGGTCAACCTTTGACCCGAACCCCAAAATAAACAACGACTCTCGCGCCCATGCATTTTCCTATTCATGCATGCCAAGAGCATCTCGGTTCATCTTACAACATTCATCTCAAGTACATTCCAGATTCTACAACAACAAGGTGAGTCTAAATTCCATTATGATTCTTTAAATAACATTTCCTAATTATTAAAATTGTCAAATTCTGTACTTAATCAGAAATATTCAAACAAACTTTCTCTACTCTCAGCTCGTCAAACATGTGCTTCCAGCACACAACAAGCATGTCACATTACATGCACCAACAACAACACAGTGGCAATCTCTCTCGCAGTTCTCGTTCATCCCTCCCGTACGGTAGCGAGCAATCTAAAGGCACAATGACATGGTTAAGTGTCTGATGCAAAGTCAGACAATGATTTCGTTCTCTGAATTTCCAAAACTGCTATCTAGATAAGATGTAAAAGTAGTAAGTACCAATACCATCACTGTACCTAATGTGTGACCAGACATTTCTAAGTAAGAATCAATCTGTCAGCCATTAGTGTTCAATGAACAAATAACAAGTAATTCTTTATTTACAAATATCTGACTATACAATGAGGCTTCAAGCCCAATTCTGTATCCAGTACATGTCTATCGAGTTCAATTCATGTTATTTACACTATGTACAAGTAATATAAGATTGTTAAGATTAACTTATTAATGTTACAGTTCCTAAGACTAAGTCTTAAAGTTAAATAATTTATTTGAGTGAAAGTGTGAGATAGGTATTGATTCACTGAATTCTTTTCCATAAGAAGAAACCTTTTCTTTCCTACTAGAAACTTGCAAGTAATTCCCTTCTGGGCTAAAACAACATAGCCTCTCAACTACCATCTACTCGTCTATCCAAAATACTCTGTCCCATAATTGAGCCTACCAAATCCACAATGGCTCCCCACCGCTTTATATCCAACCTACACCTCTCTCGGGGATTTCCATGACGGGTCTCTCCACCCCTCGTACTACATGTAAGCTCACTTTGTCGGCTTCACATGAGACTACTACAAAGGTCCCTGCGACAAGATAAAGCCTCGAATTTATAAATTCCTAAACTTATCGCCAACTTCAGAATTAACTTTACAGTTCTAACATTCTTCAACCATAAGTCATCCGGCTTGTCCTATAGTTCGTCCCTATCTGTCTGTATTCAGTATTGGACCTAACTGTAAATGTCACAATTGTTATGACCAGTATTAAAATTCTTTGTAACTATACTCTACTTTTCTTACTGCTACAACTTATGAGTGCTTGTACAGAAGAGGAAAAGAGAGAGAAGAGAGAGAGAGAGAGAGAGAGAGAAGGAAAGACGAGAGAGACACCAGATAATAATCTGGCGAGCTTAAAATAACGCACTCCATCTACATTCTATTTACATTTAGGAGCAAAAGCATTTTTGATTGAGTATAAAATAATGGCTGCCTTTGTCCTCTAATTTACAAATATATACAAAGGAGGCATCCTTAATTGGCAATTTCAGGTTATGAAACAAGTATGTACATTAGCCAAGCCTAATCATCAAAAATTCAAATAAGTCATAGGATATCAAATCTAAAATTACTGTTCTAAACTAACACAAATTAACACTACAACTAAAAAAATAAAATACAATAAAATAAAAGGATGCCTCTACTATGAGGCACTGGTGACATTTAAGTAACAGAAGCTCGAAGCCTCTCTTTCCAAAAATTCATTGTATTGGAGACGTCTGCAGGTCACCTAATAAATTAAGAAATAAATATCCCACACTTTGTAGCACAAATTAAAAGAAGTAAGACATCTTAGAAATACATAAATGTCACGGAAACAACCCTGGAAAAGGCTAGACGAGAACACGGCTGCATTTGAGACAGTTTGTCAGACTGCTCAACGACCTGTACCGCATCTCATTTTATTGCAGCTAGAATTTTATTCTGCCACAAGAGCTACAGTCCACAAAAGTGCTCAACCAAAATATCAGTTGACCTTTTCCAAATACTGTTTCTTACAAGTGACTCTCAATTTCACTAACAATGTAAGGACAGTTCATGTACACAAATAATAACAAAAACATGTCAAAAGAGACTATAAATAGTGTTTCTCTTCCAAGCTAACTTGCCTAGATAACATGTTCAAAATATCACTTGACTATTCAAAACCAATTTTTATTCATGACACAAACGAGCCATAAATTGTGCACTTCAATACAGACAAAAAGTGTTCAACTAAAAAGGTCCTACTAGAATGGGTCCTATTAGAAAGTGTTCAACGAGAAAGGTCCTACTAGAAAGGTCCTACAAGAAAGGTCCTACTAGAAAGGTCCTACTAGAAAGTGTCCCATTAGAAAGTGTTCAACGAGAAATGTTCAACTAGAAAGGTCCTATTAGAAAGGGTCCTATTAGAAAGTGTTCAACGAGAAATGTTCTACTAGAAAGGTCCTACTAGAAAGGGTCCTATTAGAAAGTGTTCAACGAGAAATGTTCAACTAGAAAGGTCCTACTAGAAAGGTCCTACTAGAAAGGGTCCTATTAGAAAAAGTGTTCATTTCTCTGTGTGTGTGTGTGTGTGTGTATCCCCCGAACCCGGCTAACAAGCCAACTACCGAATTGGTCCTGTAAAACTTCTTCAAAGATTCCAAAGTCATCAAGCTAAATTTTGGTTTAAAAATACCCAAACTTCATTCTACACCATTTTGCTGATAACATGCATATAAAATCTTGTATCATTACATTGGTAAAGGTTCCTGAATCTTAGTTCAAAAACATAAATAAAATACGGCACAAATTACTTTCGTACCGACTAACACTTTGCACACACAACACTAAAAAAAATGTAACACACACTCTGTGTGTGTATAATGTACACAGTGCAGGTATCTCAGTTAGCTTGCTGATTGGCGAAACCAAGAGGCCGGCCTAGAAGCATAAATTATGACATCACACCAAAACAAGGAGTACCCACTTTTGTTTAACCTCAATTCTCAGCCCAAATTTGTCAGCAGATCCCTAAATCAAATAACTGTACTGGTATGAATACAAAATATACTCTAAGACAAGCAAAGATAAAGTTTGCAACAATCAAGACTAGTATGAGTCATATTTACCTTAATCTCTGACTCTCTGTAAACAAAGAAACTATGTCAAGAATGTGACAACGTGTGTGGCCGGCAGAAAGCTCGGAATACACAATGATTATGCATCTAGATCAACGCGCTATTTATACCTCCCAGGGGTCTGCTACGCGCAGCGCAATTGGTAAACATACGCATCGCGCTACACACACATTGGTCACTCTAACGCGCATTATCTGCATATGTAAGTATTCATGACTTTGATCTGTTTCTCCATTGTGACGTATATATGCTTATTATGACGTATTTCACAGCTATACTACATACAATAAAATCATGCATGCACTGAAAGCAGACTCGTGTTAAATACAAGTTTATCTCAATAAATGAATTAATTGATGAAAAATACAACTTCTCATATCAAAGTAACAGGAGTAATTTTTCCTCCAGACTGACCTCATGCAAAAATCTTGAGTATTAAATAAATAAATTGGGGGGGGGGGGGGAATCCGCTACACTACCCCCTCCTCTCTAATTGCTGTCCCAGCAATTAAAAAAAAAAAAAAAAATATGAAAACATATCAGCTATTTACAACACATGACATTAAGTAATTATTAATTGCAATCCATTCTAATCTTCATAGTCGAAGTGAGTAGTAGTTGTCTCAATGCTGCTTCGCTTCTCCTGACCATGAACATGAAAAAATGTTTCTGTGACAATGATGATGGTTTTGATCTTAAGTGTTCCTGCCCTAGATTTCTTCTTGGACACCGTGATTACCACCTTCTGTTCCTCTTTGTCTTCTTCTTTGTCTTCTTCTTTGTCTTTCAGACACACAACTCTCGGAGGGATGGGGAGGCTTGAAGCTGGAGACGTACCTTCCTGTGTGGGGTTGAGTGGTGGACTCTTCTTAGTATCATCTTCCATCAGATTAAAAGGGCGAGGAGGAGACTTCCCCAGAGTGGCTAGTGATGTAGGACCATCCTCCAAATCTTCAAAGGTTGATTCATCACCTCCCAGGTCAATCGTCAGCCCTTCCAACTGTTCTCTGGATAATGGAGGGGACGTCGATTTTAGGGTGATCTTGAGCGGAGGTTGCGGAGTCTTCCGAAGCTTCTCTCTCTCTTGGACTGCGATTTCCTCGCCTTGTTTCTTCATTCCATCGTCCGGCTGCTGTTTCTTCTGCAAGTTTGAGACGTACTTAGCAGATGCCTCACTTAGCATACAGGAGCGAGCCTCCAAGACGGATCTTTTTTCTTTCTTACGATAGTGGCGTCGCAAAGGCCCAGGGTACTCTGTCTCAAAGTTACAATGCTCACACTTGTAGGTGAGGGGAATCTTGTGGGTGTTTTCCAAATGGATATGGAGTGCCGAGCGGGTAGTGAACCCAGCGGTGCATTTGGAGCACAAATACATCATTCTGTAGAAGAAAAGACAATAGGGAAAGAAAATGGAAATACATCGTTACTCCAAGTATCGTTTAGGAACCCTCCGGACTCGTGTTGGGTTTTTACGTCTTTTCATCATCCAATTCCTTGGAGGTTCTCCATTATACCTCTTCATTCTATCTATGTGTACTACTTTTGGCTTAGTCTTCTCAGATCTTTGGATGCGGTACACAACATCAGATAAACGGTGAGTTACTAAATATGGGCCTTCCCATTTGTACTCAAGCTTGGGGCAAACGCCCTTCTTTCTATGTACTCCTGAGAGCCAAGCCCAGTCTCCTACATTGTACATATTTAGCTGGGTATTTCTATCATAGGTCTTGCTCTGCTTAGCTGCAGACAGCTTGAGTTTATTCCTTGCCCGATGATGCACATCATGAATGCGGTCTCTGAGTTGTTCTGCATAATCTGTATCTCTTTCTCTCTCTTCAGGTTGACTCGGTGGCATGAGGACGTCAACTGGTAGAGGAAGCTCACGACCCAACATCATCATAGCAGGTGACTCCCCGGTAGATTCCTGTATGGAAGAACGATATGCAAACATAGCAAAAGGAAGCTGCTCATCCCAGTCTTTTTGTTGACGACCAGGATCAATCAGCATTCTCACCATGGTAAGTAAACTAAGATTAAATCGCTCAATATAACCATCCCCTCTAGGATGTAAAGGGCATGTTCTTGTCTTCTTCATGCCAAGTAGGTCACAGACTTGTTGCATCAACCTAGATTCGAAGTTTCGCCCCTGATCTGTGTGTATCTCCTTCGGAATTCCGTAACGACAGATAAACTCCTCTACGAAAACCTTAGCCACTGTTTCAGCTTCTTGGTTTGGAATTGCATAGGATTCGATCCATTTGGTAAAATAATCGCCTATTACTAGAACGTAGCGATTCCCTCTGTCGGTTTCGGGTAATGGGCCAAGAATATCCATAGCCACTCTCTCCATTGGAGCCCCAACAGTGTATTGCTGAAGTGGTGCTCGAGACTTTTTGGGAGGGTTCTTAGCACGGGCACACATGGTGCATTTCCTTATCCAAGATCGGACATCTGCTGGTAATCCTACCCAGTAGAATTTTCTTTGGACTTTATGCAGAGTTTTGTTTACTCCAAGGTGGGCTCCTGTTTTAGCATCATGTAAATCTTTAAGCACTTGTGACCGTAAAGTCTTGGGCAGTATGGTTTTCCAGCTCACGTCTTTTCCGTCGTCAGACTCCCATTTTCTAACTAGTATTTCATCTTTTATTTCCAAGAGACTCCAGTTCACCCAATACGTCTTAACAGCGGAGGAGTGCATAGAAACATCCTTCCAGTCTGGCTTGATCCGAGTCTTCTCTTTCCATTTTAAGATAACACTAATATCATCATCCAGTAATTGTGCCTCTCTTATTTCTGCGTAGGTGAAGGAGGGCGAAAGGGTGATAGCTTCTAGCCTCTTCTCCAAGTCTGTCACATCTTTATCAGGTAGCCCCATGTTTCATCTTACATTGTAGCTCCACAGTATGAATTCTACGTTAAAATAAATACAGAAAACAAATATTTACAAAAGACCTCTAGGTCAAGGTAACAACTAAGTTCATGTTCAGTAATCTACTGTTTCTCTTTGCAGAGGTCATTCAGTCTACCACACTGTGAGCAAGGAC
This sequence comes from Heliocidaris tuberculata, assembly GCA_025618425.1. NCBI lineage: Eukaryota > Metazoa > Echinodermata > Echinoidea > Camarodonta > Echinometridae > Heliocidaris > Heliocidaris tuberculata. Next base: position 31,270,706 of record CM046836.1, read on the forward strand.
GTCGAGATAGTCCATCAGCATTGGAGTGGATTCGGCCTGCTCTGTGTACTAAGGTAAGTCGATATTGACTTATTACTTCTAGCCATCTGGCCACTTGACCCTCGGGGTTCTTGAAGTTCATTAACCATCGTAATGCCCCATGATCGGTTCTTACTAACACTTCTTGTCCGTAAAGGTAGTGCCGAAAGTGTTTTAGGAATACTACAATAGCCAAGAGCTCTCGCCTGGTCACGCAGTAGTTTTGCTCCGGCCGACTCAAAGTTCGACTTGCATAGGCCACAACAACTTCTTTGCCATCTTTCCCCTGGGAGAGTACTGCTCCAATTGCATACTTGCTAGCATCGGTGTCTAAGATGAATGGTGCTCCAACTTGTGGGTATGCTAGAATGGGTGCACTGGTCAACCTTTCCTTCATTGTTTGGAATGCAGTCTCACACTCCTGAGTCCAGATGAAGGGTTTATCTTTCTCTGTGAGGGCAGTCAGTGGTTTCACTACATCAGAGAACTTCTTCACAAATCGGCGGTAGTAAGAAGCCAAACCCAGAAAGCTTCTGACATCGGTTGGATTGGTAGGTGTAGGCCAGTTTTTCACAGCCTCGGTCTTTGCAGGGTCTGTGCTGATTCCATTTTGAGATACCACATGCCCCAAGTAGAGAACTTCTCTCTGAAAGAGGTGGCACTTTTTAGGCTTTAGTTTCAGTTTAGCTTCCCGAAGACGAACTAAAACGACCTCTAGTCTCTCTACCATTTCCTCAACTGTAGAACCAAATACAATCACATCATCTAAATAGATGAGGAGGGTCTTCCATTGTAGTCCAGCGAAGATGGCCTCCATGAGACGCTCAAAAGTGGAGGGGGCGTTGCATAGACCAAAGGGCATAACCTCAAATTGAAACAGTCCTCCGGGTACTACAAATGCTGACTTCAGTTTTGCATCTTCATCAAGAGGTACCTGCCAGTATCCTGATGCTAAATCAAGAGTACAGAAGTACTTTGCTCCAGCCAGAAAATCAATCGACTCATCGATGCGTGGAAGAGGAAAAGAGTCTTTGACGGTGTATTTATTTAGTTCTCTGTAGTCTATGCAGAACCTTTTCGTTCCATCCTTCTTTGCAACCAGCACCACTGGGGAAGACCATGGGCTTGCTGAGGGTCTGATGATGCCTCTATCTAACATGTCCTGGATTTGTTTTTCAATCTCTTCTCTTTGTCCAATAGGGGAACGTCTGGGTCGTTGTCGAATGGGTGCTGGGCAAGTTGTGTGTATGCTGTGTTTCACTCTATCGGTTCTGCCGATATCGTGGTCACCCTGGGAGAATACATCTTGATAATCCGAGAGAAGTTTCTCTATCCTTGGATGGTCAGATCTGTCAGTGTTCTCTTTAGACTTCTCAAGGAGTTGATGAAGGAAATCTGGTAGTCGGTGTTCAGTCTCTGATGTGTTATTGATTTGTCGTGTCATCAAAATTCCACCAGCTGAGTCAGCACATCTGATTGTCTCACCATTGAGAAGAAGTTCAAACTTGTCGCAGTGGATGATACTCTTAGTCTTCAGAAGGACATCCATACCAAGAATACCATCGTTATGGATGTCTGCTACCACTAATGAGGTTTGGAGTTGAGATAGACCAATCTTCAAGTTCAGGAAGACTGTTCCATACACTGTAACCTCGGCTCCATCAGCTTGTTTGAGTCTAATGTTGGTGGGGGAAAGGGGATGGTTCCTTTGAATTTGCTTGTAGAGAGAATTGGACAGTATTGTGATCATTGCTCCTGTATCGATCAAAAGATAAACATGTAGTTTTCCAATAATAACTGGAACATACATTCCACGCCTTGCATCATTTATTGTACAAAGAAATGGCATGGAAGATGAAGACTCATGACTTAGGCTCTCGGACCTTGGTTTCCAGACCGTCTCTCGGCCCATCGAGAGGGTCTCTGCCCGTTTCCCTGGTACGGCTTTGGGCATTCTCGGCTGAAGTGTCCCTTTTCTTGACAGTTGAAACATACCACCTCTTTCAGAGGTCTCTCCTTTCTGTTGGTGTTCATTGACTTCATCATTTCCATAAGATGTCCAAGTGTAGTTTTCAGTTCACTAATTTCCTTTCTTGTTTCATCCATAGGTGCCGTGGTACAGCTCTCTACAGCCCGGATTTGGCGAGGAGGACGAGTGCGCTCACGAGCCCTTTCAGCCTTGATGAATGACTCTGACATCAAACCAGCTTGAATGGCGTCATTTAGTGTGACTGGATGAGCTCGGAAGATTCCTGCCCTGATCTCTGCATCGTCGATAGCGTCGGAGAAGTGTCCTTTCGCCAGTCGTTCACGTACATCGGTGCTGAGCTCAGGATATGCCTGGGCAGACAAATCGCGAATGGCTTGACCAAGCTCCTGTAGTGTTTCTTTTGATTGAGGCCGTCTCATTCTCAACTCAAAGAGGAAGTTTTCGGCCTGGTCGCCAGATCCAAATCGTCGTTCAAGGTGATATACCAGCTCTGAATAGGTCAGTACACGTCCATTGGGAATGTTATTCAGCACCTTCAGTGCAGGGCCTTGCAGCCGCGTCGCTAGGAATTGTCCGGCGTCTACATCATCCCAACGATTAAGCTGCATGCATACTTCAAAGTGTCGCTTGTAGTCTGCCCATGGAATCTTTGCAGCGTACTTGTCTGGCATAATGTCTCTGGCAGAGACATTGGGTGCTGGGTTCCGGCGTCTAATAAACACCTCAGTGGGTTGGTCACTGGCAATATAGCCTGGATTGTGTTGGAACCCATTAGCGTGGTAGACTTGTCTTCGTTCTTCCGGAATGGCCTCTTCATAACCAGGAGTTCGCATAGCTATCTCCGGGTCCTGAGCATCCATAGCCCATTGTTGTGGAGCATCATGTCTTTCCGGCGGTGAATCGCGTCGAAGATTACTTTGTTCGGAGCTATGATTTCCGTGATCCATTTTCTGGATTAATTTGGAATATTGCCAAAAGGAGACTTTTTTTTAGCAGATGTCACCAGTAAGCCCCTTACAATTCATTGAACTTGATAATTTCTTACTAAAACTGTTAATGAGTTACGATTTAAAGTCTTTCCTGTTTCATTAATCTTTGTTCAATTTTCTTTGATTTTGATTTTGTTATTTGTTCTGTCAAGAATTTTTTTTTTTTTTTTTTTTAAATTTTAAACGTTCAATAAGCATAATTCTAAAACTTAGGTAAGTACTCCGTCTGGTTCACATTAGCTACAATGCTCTAAAAAAAAAATAAAAAAATAACAAACGCAGAGCTCCATAATGAGTAATACAACTATTCAAACATAACGGTACTTCCACTTACTAAAACACTTCAAAGTAAATTAAGCTTTCAGAAACAACAATTTTTAGCTACAAAATTTGTCAACGCGCTGCAGTTTTCTTAAAAAGGAAACCATTTAAACGAGAACGAAATCATCCCACCGCTGCCACCAAATGTGGCGGGATGGGGGGGGGGGGGGGTTAATAAAAGTAGGGGAAGAATTTGGGGGGTGGGAAGAATGAAGGAAACCCAAGGGGGGTGCGAGAGGGAGATAGCTGGTAGAAGACTGAAAAGACAAAGAGGTCGAATAGAATTCTTCCCCTTCCATAGAGAAAACAGTAAGAAGAAGTAGAAGAAGAAGAAGGAAGAAAAGAAGAAAAGCAGAAGACAAGCAGACAGAAAGAAGAGAGAAGAAAGAAAGAGAAAGGGCATTTTATCTAACTGACTGATCATCTTCCACTCTCATCTTCACAAGTCTTCCTTGCCACCACTATCAAACAAAACATTACTTCTCACGGTAAGCTGCCACCATCTAGTCTTTTGAGCGCTAGATCTCTCTTTCTCTTTACAGCGTTATGTCATAAAGAGAATACACACAACATCACACAAAATTAAATGTCCTAATTATGCACAAATCTCGGCCTTCTCATTGGCTCACCCACTTCGACTCTAGACAAAACAACGCACTCATTCATGTCTCTAATTGGTCAACCTTTGACCCGAACCCCAAAATAAACAACGACTCTCGCGCCCATGCATTTTCCTATTCATGCATGCCAAGAGCATCTCGGTTCATCTTACAACATTCATCTCAAGTACATTCCAGATTCTACAACAACAAGGTGAGTCTAAATTCCATTATGATTCTTTAAATAACATTTCCTAATTATTAAAATTGTCAAATTCTGTACTTAATCAGAAATATTCAAACAAACTTTCTCTACTCTCAGCTCGTCAAACATGTGCTTCCAGCACACAACAAGCATGTCACATTACATGCACCAACAACAACACAGTGGCAATCTCTCTCGCAGTTCTCGTTCATCCCTCCCGTACGGTAGCGAGCAATCTAAAGGCACAATGACATGGTTAAGTGTCTGATGCAAAGTCAGACAATGATTTCGTTCTCTGAATTTCCAAAACTGCTATCTAGATAAGATGTAAAAGTAGTAAGTACCAATACCATCACTGTACCTAATGTGTGACCAGACATTTCTAAGTAAGAATCAATCTGTCAGCCATTAGTGTTCAATGAACAAATAACAAGTAATTCTTTATTTACAAATATCTGACTATACAATGAGGCTTCAAGCCCAATTCTGTATCCAGTACATGTCTATCGAGTTCAATTCATGTTATTTACACTATGTACAAGTAATATAAGATTGTTAAGATTAACTTATTAATGTTACAGTTCCTAAGACTAAGTCTTAAAGTTAAATAATTTATTTGAGTGAAAGTGTGAGATAGGTATTGATTCACTGAATTCTTTTCCATAAGAAGAAACCTTTTCTTTCCTACTAGAAACTTGCAAGTAATTCCCTTCTGGGCTAAAACAACATAGCCTCTCAACTACCATCTACTCGTCTATCCAAAATACTCTGTCCCATAATTGAGCCTACCAAATCCACAATGGCTCCCCACCGCTTTATATCCAACTACCTACACCTCTCTCGGGGATTTCCATGACGGGTCTCTCCACCCCTTGTACTACATGTAAGCTCACTTTGTCGGCTTCACATGAGACTACTACAAAGGTCCCTGCGACAAGATAAAGCCTCGAATTTATAAATTCCTAAACTTATCGCCAACTTCAGAATTAACTTTACAGTTCTAACATTCTTCAACCATAAGTCATCCGGCTTGTCCTATAGTTCGTCCCTATCTGTCTGTATTCAGTATTGGACCTAACTGTAAATGTCACAATTGTTATGACCAGTATTAAAATTCTTTGTAACTATACTCTACTTTTCTTACTGCTACAACTTATGAGTGCTTGTACAGAAGAGGAAAAGAGAGAGAAGAGAGAGAGAGAGAGAGAGAGAGAGAAGGAAAGACGAGAGAGACACCAGATAATCTGGCGAGCTTAAAATAACGCACTCCATCTACATTCTATTTACATTTAGGAGCAAAAGCATTTTTGATTGAGTATAAAATAATGGCTGCCTTTGTCCTCTAATTTACAAATATATACAAAGGAGGCATCCTTAATTGGCAATTTCAGGTTATGAAACAAGTATGTACATTAGCCAAGCCTAATCATCAAAAATTCAAATAAGTCATAGGATATCAAATCTAAAATTACTGTTCTAAACTAACACAAATTAACACTACAACTAAAAAAATAAAATACAATAAAATAAAAGGATGCCTCTACTATGAGGCACTGGTGACATTTAAGTAACAGAAGCTCGAAGCCTCTCTTTCCAAAAATTCATTGTATTGGAGACGTCTGCAGGTCACCTAATAAATTAAGAAATAAATATCCCACACTTTGTAGCACAAATTAAAAGAAGTAAGACATCTTAGAAATACATAAATGTCACGGAAACAACCCTGGAAAAGGCTAGACGAGAACACGGCTGCATTTGAGACAGTTTGTCAGACTGCTCAACGACCTGTACCGCATCTCATTTTATTGCAGCTAGAATTTTATTCTGCCACAAGAGCTACAGTCCACAAAAGTGCTCAACCAAAATATCAGTTGACCTTTTCCAAATACTGTTTCTTACAAGTGACTCTCAATTTCACTAACAATGTAAGGACAGTTCATGTACACAAATAATAACAAAAACATGTCAAAAGAGACTATAAATAGTGTTTCTCTTCCAAGCTAACTTGCCTAGATAACATGTTCAAAATATCACTTGACTATTCAAAACCAATTTTTATTCATGACACAAACGAGCCATAAATTGTGCACTTCAATACAGACAAAAAGTGTTCAACTAAAAAGGTCCTACTAGAATGGGTCCTATTAGAAAGTGTTCAACGAGAAAGGTCCTACTAGAAAGGTCCTACAAGAAAGGTCCTACTAGAAAGGTCCTACTAGAAAGTGTCCCATTAGAAAGTGTTCAACGAGAAATGTTCAACTAGAAAGGTCCTATTAGAAAGGGTCCTATTAGAAAGTGTTCAACGAGAAATGTTCTACTAGAAAGGTCCTACTAGAAAGGGTCCTATTAGAAAGTGTTCAACGAGAAATGTTCAACTAGAAAGGTCCTACTAGAAAGGTCCTACTAGAAAGGGTCCTATTAGAAAAAGTGTTCATTTCTCTGTGTGTGTGTGTGTGTGTGTATCCCCCGAACCCGGCTAACAAGCCAACTACCGAATTGGTCCTGTAAAACTTCTTCAAAGATTCCAAAGTCATCAAGCTAAATTTTGGTTTAAAAATACCCAAACTTCATTCTACACCATTTTGCTGATAACATGCATATAAAATCTTGTATCATTACATTGGTAAAGGTTCCTGAATCTTAGTTCAAAAACATAAATAAAATACGGCACAAATTGCTTTCGTACCGACTAACACTTTGCACACACAACACTAAAAAAAATGTAACACACACTCTGTGTGTGTATAATGTACACAGTGCAGGTATCTCAGTTAGCTTGCTGATTGGCGAAACCAAGAGGCCGGCCTAGAAGCATAAATTATGACATCACACCAAAACAAGGAGTACCCACTTTTGTTTAACCTCAATTCTCAGCCCAAATTTGTCAGCAGATCCCTAAATCAAATAACTGTACTGCGTATGAATACAAAATATACTCTAAGACAAGCAAAGATAAAGTTTGCAACAATCAAGACTAGTATGAGTCATATTTACCTTAATCTCTGACTCTCTGTAAACAAAGAAACTATGTCAAGAATGTGACAACGTGTGTGGCCGGCAGAAAGCTCGGAATACACAATGATTATGCATCTAGATCAACGCGCTATTTATACCTCCCAGGGGTCTGCTACGCGCAGCGCAATTGGTAAACATACGCATCGCGCTACACACACATTGGTCACTCTAACGCGCATTATCTGCATATGTAAGTATTCATGACTTTGATCTGTTTCTCCATTGTGACGTATATATGCTTATTATGACGTATTTCACAGCTATACTACATACAATAAAATCATGCATGCACTGAAAGCAGACTCGTGTTAAATACAAGTTTATCTCAATAAATGAATTAATTGATGAAAAATACAACTTCTCATATCAAAGTAACAGGAGTAATTTTTCCTCCAGACTGACCTCATGCAAAAATCTTGAGTATTAAATAAATAAATTGGGGGGGGGGGGGGGGAATCCGCTACAATATATATATATTCCAGTCAACCTATAGCAACTTAACAGAATATGATAGTACTTTGTTTCCTGGGTCAGGAAAACGATTTAGTGACATAATTAAACTTCCAATCTCAACGCTTCATTGGACATGGTGGCCATTTTGAATTTTCAAAGTGGCCACCAAATACATTTTTTCCCCTACGTCGGCTTCTTTTCAACGTAGAAACTGAATGAAATATGCTAATCCTACGTTTCTTGGGTCGAGAAAAGAATCTGTGACATTACTAGACTTCTACTCCCAACGCTTCATCGCACATATGGCGGCCATTTTGTATTTTCAAATTGGCCGCCATGAAATATTATATTACCCTATCTCTGCTTCAAGGCAGCCTAGAAACATATAGGAATACTCTAATACTATGTTTCCAGGGTCAGGAAAAATATTGGTGACGTCACTAGAGTTCCCATCTCAACGCTTCATGTGGCTTCCATCTTGGATTTTCAAAATGACCGACATAAAATGCATATTTTGCCCTTTCTCTATGGTCAACATAAAAACTACATGAAATATGATGCTTATGTTTCCTTGATAAGGGAAATATTTGGTGCTATCACAAACTTATAATCTTGATTCTTCCTTCACTTTAAGTATTTGGGGCGCTAGGAGCCCTCAGACAAATTTCATTGCGTCTCTAAACTGAAACTCTGCCACGTTCTGGCTTTTGTCTTTGAAGTCTTGCACAGGAGCCCTCAGACAAATTTCATTTCGTCTCTAAACTGAAAACTGTGCCACGTTCTAGCTTTTGTCCTTGAAGTCTTGCACATATTTTGACACCAAGTTCAGAAAAATTATACAGTCATGCTGTATTTTGGTTTCTAATTTTCTTCTCTTCAGGCAAGAATTTATATTTTTGTACAATTTGAATGAAAAACAACAATTTGATTTTATTTCTTTGTAGATCATTTGTAATTTCTTCTTCTTTTATTATCCCTTTTCTATCTGAATAATGATTCAGAAAAAAGACCATCTAATAACAGAACTATAAAGCAAGATGTATGGTTGAAAAACATTTGAATGCAAATGAATAAAGTCGCTTTTAACGACTCTTGTTTTTCAGTCTACGAACTTTCCCATCGACTATCATCACTGGTCAGTCCCCCCCCCCCCCCCCTCCCCCGGATAACTACCCCTTGAATTAAATACCAAGTGCAGTTCTTTAGCTGTATTATTGTAACCTACTACTCAATTATATACTGTATCAAACTAGAGACAGACTTCCTGTTCTAATATGTCGACCAGCATGTGCAAACTAAATAATTGTATTTTACAGTACAACAAATATTTATTACATACTTTACTTGGCCCAAAGACGTTTTAGGGTACTCCAATTAGGCTAATCTATTACAATTGTATACATGTAGGATCACGCCATTACAGCACAGACAGCTCACAACCTTTAAAATGCTCATTTCCTACATGTCATATTGTTGTTGTTTTTTAAACTTTATAATTTTCAGTTCTGCTTTTTAAGGTAAATAATAAAATCTTTTTAACATAAACAAGGAGAAATAAAGATAAACAAATAGAATAAGAAATATCGCGTTTTAACCACTTTGTACAAAAACAGAGAAAAAATCTCGAAAGGTCACATTTTTTTTTTTTTTTTGCTTTCAGTTCTTCTATTTAAGGTAAATAGTCAAGCTTAAATAAGACAATTTTTTAAAAATAAGATAAACAGTGGTAGCAAGAAATATTGTGTTAAATCACTTTTTACTCAAAACGTCACATAAGTTTAGAAGGATCTTTCGTGGCAAAAGATTTTTGTAATGCTGAAATGAAGAAAGTCAAAATTTAGAGAGGCGTGAAATGCGCTGACTGAGACCAACCAATGAACTTTATCTACAACTGAGCCGTGGGGGGGGGGGGGGGGGGGGGGGGAGGGCTGACGCCTCTTGCCCGAATGTAAACTTTACTTTCAGCCTCTAGCCCCCACCCCTCCCCACCTCGTAAGACTATGCTCGTTTTAATATTGAAAGTGCTTGGAAATGTTACAGGGGACCCAATTTTGGCGGTCAACCAGACTTGGATTGATGGTAAAAACTGTTTGGTATCAATATGTCCTCCCTGTACAACTGAGGGGGGGGGGGGGGGGGGGGGGGGGGGGTGCGGGCGCAAGTTTTGAACCCCACCACCAAGTATCTACTTGTTTTAGAGTGTAAATCTTGTCTATCACGTGAATACAGGTCCCATGTTATTTCACTGATGGCCTCAATTGCTTCCTTGTACCAATAATACTTGTAGGTATTGTTTTAAGTTAAATTTTAGAGGGGAAGGGGGGGGGGGGGAAGAAGGGTAAGGCATTGGCAGATATTTTTCCAGTAACCATGATATTTTAATGATTTATCAAGGCTCATTGATTTTTTTTTCCATTATCCAAAGTACTTTATGAATATTACTTTGTACCAATTTGTCTCGTTTTAAAGACAGAAAGGGGGAGGGGAAGGCATGGACATGTAGGGGTGCAAGTTCTGTACCCTATAATCTAGTATATACGTGTGTTGGAGTGTGAATCGTGATTATCACTTAAAAACCAGGTTTCCTCATATATATCATTGGATAGTTAGCCTTTTTATTTCTCAACACATATCATCGGTTATAAGGCACATTTGTATCATAGCAACGGGAACTAATAAACAATTGTATATCACTAAAATATGATCGTACTGAATCATCTGACATCACACTTCCTATGAAAATATTCATCTGCATGACAATAGCATGTACTACCGAAATAATCCATTTCACGTCTCCCAATGTTACCATTGTCAGGGAGAAGGCAGCACTTAGTAACCACTTTTGTTATCGATTCTCTACTTCAGCTAATATCAAAGTGTCAACTTTAAAGCGCTATAACTGTTTTGTTTGATAAGCAATGGACTTGTAATTTTTATATGATATTAACCGTACATATGGGAAGTTTTCTGAAAAGTTTGAACTAATTAGTCAAAATAACTTTTGAAATAATGAGAAAATACGTATTTTGAAGAAAATCATATTTGTAAAAAAATATGTAAACAATCACATTCTTGGCCGAGAATTGTATCGCAAATCATCACCAAACCCATTAAATGTAGTATCATGTTGTAGAAAATTTAATGCCCTTTAATATGATGATACATACATGGTAAGATGAGGCTCTGTTAAAAAAATAGCTTCTAATTTGTTCAATACGAGTTACACATAGCGGCCATTTTGAAAATCCAAAATGGCCGCTATGCCGGTGATTTGTTCAAGTTCAAGTTCAAGTTCAAGTTTATTTCCACATCTGATTAAAAAACACAAGTACAATTTATATGCATATATACAATAATAAAACATTAAAATGAAACATCTTCAATTGAAATCATAATGTGGGGGGAAAAACAAAGGCCATTGGCCTATCAAGGTTATTCCCAAAGATAATTAAATTTACATAAAATGTTTCTTAAATATACTAAAAATAAGATAGAAATACAAGATTACAATGACACAAAACATCAACATACAGAATTAAACCAGACAAATCCATTACAAAAAACAAACACAGAAAGGGCATTTATGTAAAATTAAACCTAGTTAAACATAATCATTGACAAGATATTTCTTAAGCTTTCTTTTGAACATTGACAGTGCTGGGCATATTTGAATTTCTTGAGGCAATTGGTTCCATAATTTTGGCCCGGCATAAATAATTGTTGTTCTTGAGAAATCATAAGTTAACATTGGTAGGTATTGTGTATTTGTATTTATTTATTCTCCGAAATTCACAATAAAAAACAAATGAGCATAGGAACATAAATAGCAAAATATACATAAACATACAAAACGAATATATCATACAAGGTAAAAGAAAAGAAGAACAAAGATAATAAAAATCGGAAGGACACCCAGTTCAGCTATGTCCATTGACATCACTGTTCTTCCATGGGGTCCAAAGTGATTATTTTATATTTATATAACACGAACACGTAATTGGATTTTTGAAATAATTAACAGAATTCTTGCAGAAATTTCCAAAGAAGAAGAAGGGGAAAAAAGAATTATTATTATTTTTTTTTTTTCAAATCAAGTCTTTATTCAATATTTCTCCATAAACAATATATACAAATGCAAAATGTACATGATAACATAAAATCTTATAATACATAAACAAAATGTAGAATTCAAATGAGTTGGATGGGCCTCTGTCCATCAAGATATAAAATAAACTTTTCTTGTTGCATATTCATGGTTTCTTCTAACTCTTTTTGATATTCTAATTTCTTTTGAAACGAAGAAAATGATAAAGAGCCGTTTAAACATTTAGTTGAAAATATATAATATTTTACATACAGAATAACAAAATTGAATGAGGAGTAATTACCACCTGGTATGCCGAAGATAAAATCATTAAAAGTCAACTTAATTTCACTTTTAAGAATATGTTTTTCAAAATCATCCAAAAACCTACGTGTAAAAGGGCATTCCCAAAATAAATGGACAATAGTTTCAGTATATACTGAACAAAAAGTACATAAATCAGAGTTGGAAATGCCAACTTGCTTTAAATACTTGTTAACACCGAGTATGTTATGAATTAGTTTATACTGAAAATACCTTAGTTTTGTGGATAAAGTACATTTAAAAGGAATTATATAAATTTTACGCCAGTTAACTATTGGATCTGAAACAATACCTTCCCATTTATTTTGTGAAATTGGAGTTTTAAATATTTTATCAACATACATTTTATGTATAAGTTTACAAACTTTTGTTACCTTTTTCATGCTATAAATAATTTCTTCTTGGTAATTAACATCTTTTGTAGGAGGTTCTTTGCAAATATTCTTCCACTTTAATGGTATAGCAAATATAACTGAATAATAATCAAGGAAATTACAATGCAATTTAAACTTATCGACGAACTCAGAATATGTAAGGAAATTACCATTGTGCTTCAGTAGATGATTAATTCTATTAATACCTTTGTTTATCCAATCCTTTTTAAAGACTAAAGAACCATTTACCTTGATACATGAATTATTCCATATAATTTGATTATGAATAAACTCTTTAGGGGGATTTTCATTAAAGGATAATTCACACCAAGATTGTAATATTTCTCTCACAAAAGTATTGTTCACTTGCAAAGATTTTTCATTATTTTTAATATTGCAGTACCAAAAAAGATCTTCACCAAGACCCTTCATAAACAATCTGAAAAAACATTTCCAGTTGCCTTTGTTATCATCATTTAAAAATCTTTTAATCCATGCAATTTTTAAGCCCATAATTATTGACTGTATATGTAGCATTTTTAACCCCCCTGCTTCATAATCTCCAATTATTGTCTTACGATTAATTTTATCAGGTTTTTTGTCCCATACAAATGAAAAAATGATGGACTCCAATTCCTGCAAAAAGGATTCAGGGGATTTTGGTAAAACTGATAATAAAAAAATTAGTTGGGATATGCTCAGACACTTAACAATAGTTATTTTGCCCAAAGGAGTTAAGTCTCTTTGAGACCATACTTTCAAAGTTCTTTTTAATTTGTCAAGTTTAGGAACATAATTAAGCATACAGAAATCCTTTACAGCATAGGTAAACTGTATTCCCAATAAATGAAATGGGTCATTTGAATATTTCAGACCTGCTATGTTAATATCTGGAGGGTGGGCCTTATAATACCCTAATGCTATGATTTCTGATTTATTGCGATTTATATATAATCCAGAGTATGAATTAATTAAGGGGTGGGGTGAAAAAAAAAAAAAATTCCAGTATCCAATTCAATTTTTACAGATCAGGGAAGAAGGCATTGAGCCTATGTAAGAACACTTTGAGACGGGACCTTAAGATTTGCGGGGAGATTATTAAACTGAGAAGCACCTCTGTATGAGAACGAACATTTACAATAGTCTGTTTTTGGTTTTGCTAACATTAAGTTTCCATGGGACCTGAGAGAATAATTGTATTGGCTACTAGTACGTTGGAAAAATGTTTTTAAATACGGAGGGGCAAAATCATTTAAAGCCTTGAAAACCACAGTACTGAGATGACAGCGACGTCTAATTGTTAAAGTAGATATTCATTGATTTTTAAAACTGACTTAATTTTCATTATTGCGTAGGTGAAGCTTAGACCGGACTAGTTTGTCAAAATTCGACGCTTGCAAACATTCGAAGTAATGATTATTATCAATTACAAATTGCTAAAATACAGCCCCGACATAGCACCTGAACAGCTCTCCGAAAGCCGCTGAAATGTGTGACGTCTAAGGGAGGACGTTAATTGCACAAGCAGACGATGTCCCATAGCATCTCACATATTTTCAGTGCCTGTTTTGTCATCTTCTCTTCAGTTATTTCACTTCACTAGCATTAGTCTATTATGTTTAATCCATATATTGCCTCACTCTAAACCCCGTGCATGGGTTTATTTGGATGGAAAATGAAGCGTTACAAGAATAAAGGAATCAGTTGCTTGTAAACAAAATAGACGCCATTTCATTCACAGCTGCATACACCGCTGGACGTTCGGCGTTGAATGAGAGATAAATACCGTCCTTGCAATCATTCAGCGGGCTTTTCAATTTGAAAGTGTGGTTTCTTTGATTGTTCATTAACCCTCATCCTATATATTTACAAACAAAAGATTTCAGTAATCAGAATCTGTTTCATTCCCATTTTAGAATGGTGTGAAATATGGGCACGTTTGAATACACTAAATTCTGTATAATTTGAGAAATAACTGCACAGCACTTATGTTCATTCTTTATGGGACGTCGTCTGCTTGGACAGGATTGTTCCCTTTATTGACGTCATTGAAACATTGTTATTTTTTTGGCGAAGCGCTTGTATATCGCAGATGCTGGGAGGTAGTTTTATTTGTATTATTGTTTAATTACCTGATATGTAGTTGACTTTAAACTGATACGATTGCTATCTGTTAACTTGCCAGTTTCTAGTGATACATTATTTATCATATTTGTGATTTTCTTTGAATGTGTACTTTAAGGATTTCCAACCCAATCGAGCATGCAACTCCCGGATAGACACATGACTGTACGGACTAATTCCTAGTATAAGTCTACATGCTCTGTTTTGTATAGTGTCTGTAATGAGTCGATGTATTTTGCACAGGCTGATCCATATACTATATCACCATAGTCAAAAATTGGAAGAATAATGGCATTATACACAATTTTCATATTAGTCAGATCAATAGAATGATGTAATCGAGCCAATAAGCGTATAAGTTTACTTATCCTAGAACACATATTAGCAATATGTAGATTCCACTTTAAACTTGGATCTAACAACATGCCAAGATATTTCGTTGATTGTACATGTTTGATATTTATCCCATTTACAATTAAATTCAACCTAATACATTTACCTATCATTCTACGTGAGCCAAATAACATGCTTACCGTTTTATCACAGTTAAGACTTAATTTTGAATCGCACAACCAGTTGCTTATTCTTTTAAGTTCAGAATTCAACACAGACTCTATAGTTGTGACCTTTCTATGTGAGAAATAAATTACTGTATCATCAGCATACAGATGAATAGAGCAATTTTTTATATGTTTTACAATATCATCAATATAAATTATAAACATAAGCGGACCCAATATAGACCCTTGGGGAACGCCGTAATCTATATTGCAGTCTGATGATGTAGATGAGTTAAATTGAGTATATATACGACGACCTTTTAAGTAACTAGCAAACCAGGATAGGCAATCAGAAGATACACCAATATTAGATAACTTGTTCAAAAGAATATTAGGTTCCACGGTATCAAACGCTTTACGCAAGTCTATAAAGACCGCGCCAGTGTACAGACCGTGATCTATAGCAGTCAACCAATCATCGGTAACTTTGACAAGTGTGGTAATGGTCGAGTGATTTTTTCTAAAGCCTGATTGAGCTTCTAACAAAATACTATTACATCTCAAGTACTCTGCTAATTGTATTTGAACGAGTTTCTCGAGGATTTTGGATACAGAAGGTAGAATCGATATCGGTCTGTAGTTATTAGGTGACGTTTTGTCACCCGATTTATGAACAGGTATAATTTTAGATTTCTTCCATCTTGTGGGAAACACCCGTTCAGATAATGATCTGTTGAAAATGAGTGTAAGTGATGGCAGAATAGTAGGAATTGCCATTTTCAACATAATCATAGAAATATCATCAACGCCAGTAGATTTTTTATTATTCAACCCCAGTATTATCTTCTGAACGTCATCCTCTGTAACAGGATTAAAGTCAAAACATGAATTAAGAGGGTTATTGATAAAGTCATGATCAATATCAGCACAATTTGTATTTGGAGTTGGAATAGCAGAAGCTAATTCCGAACCAACACTAGCAAAAAAATTGTTGAATTTCGTAGCTATTGAATAACCATCATTATCGCCAATGGCACTGTTACTAGATTTTCTAGATGGCAATAAAGGTTTGAGTACAGTCCAAACATTTTTGCTTGAGGTAGTGGAAGCATTATGTAATTGTTTCGAAAAATGAGCCTTTTTTGCTTTCCTACACATTTTGGTAACTAAATTTCTTGTTTTACGATACATATTCATAATACTTTCATCGCTGTGTTTTGATGCTTTCCTTTTCAATTTATCTCGTTTTGTCATCATCTTTTTAATATCTGTATTCAGCCAAGGAGCGGGTTGATGACGAATGCGTTTCTTTTTGAAGGGAGCAAACTCATTGATAGAATCCAGTAAAAATGATTCCCATAAATTAACAGCATCATCAATGGTTCTAGCAGCACTAATTTCATGCCAAGAATGTTTGGACAAATGACTACGAAAAGAATCAAGGTTTACATGCTTAAGATTCCTATAGGTGATGGTTTTAGGAATTTGTATAGATTTAAAATTCAGAATCAGGTAACATAAATCATGGTCACTTAACCCAAGACTAATCACTCCATAAGATCTGATAGTCTCTGCATCATTTGTAAGCATACGATCTATTAAGCTCCTGGTATTGTGAGTAACCGGAGTATACAGATTGTTGTTAATCTGCTGCATTGAATACAGATTATTGATTTCTTCGTAACGCTTGATGGCATTAGACTTGAAACTCTTCCGTAGATCAAAGTTTACATCTCCCATCACAATGACATTTAAGTGAAAGGTATCTGCAAACGCTAAAACATTTTCATACTTATCCAAAATATCAGTTTTACTATCTGGAGGGCGATACCATGAAATGAATAAAAATGGAGTGGAAAACTTCGGTCGCACTCTGATTAATAATAGTTCGAGCGGGTTAAGAACTTCCGATTTAACCAATTCATACGACATGGAGCTTTTAATATATAAATAGCAAACCGCCTCCATTGCGATTTCGGTCTTTACGAATCAGATCATAGTTATGTATACGAAATTCACTATCATGAATAGAATCGTCAAGAAGAGTTTCATTTAATGCCAGAACATGAATGTCATTATCATGCAAGAAAACTCGGGTTTCATCAATATTTCTGTAGAGACTGCGAATGTTAAGGTGTGCACATTTAAAACCATTATTATCAAAATCAAAGTACTTCAAAGACTGAACAGAATTAGAATGACTAGATTTATTAGGAGTCACAAGCTTTATTGGCTTGTGACTTGTACAAACTTTGGATTGAAAATCGGCAAATGGTAAGTATTGGAATATGCATTTTGTACATTTCCAATTTAGAAATTCGTAATTTATATCATCATACAGCTCATTATTAACTCCCGCGCACGACGAGTGCATCCAATCAAGGCAATGTGTACATTGTAGTCCTCTTTGATTATTCTTAACTGGTTTATTACAAGAGACACAAGGGTATTGTATGGTCATAACATTAATTTGATAAACTGGATAAATGGAAAGAAAGACGATTTCACAACAAACCTAGAATGAAAGTATATGGAAGGATAAATACGTAAATTACACTTACATTTAATAACTATTAAAAAAAACAATACGAGAACAAAGAACAAATTAAAAGAACAATAAATGTCTCTGAAATAGAAGATGTGTTTAAAAATTAAAAGAGAATGCATCATGATACATTCGTAGAGAGGTTTCATTCAGTTCAAAATTTGCATCCGTATAATCATAACAAGTCCAAGTCACTTTCAGAGTGAATTACTCGCTTTATGGTCTTTCCACCAGTGGCGGGGAGTAGGGCAATGACCTTTCCATCAGAAGTCCACGTAGCGAGTACTTTGCGACAGGCTTTTGTTTTCGGGAGAAGCAAAGCGTTTTCTTTGGTAAGATCCTCATCAATGCCCATTTTAGAGCCCTTGAGAGCGCGTCGCTTAGAGATAACAAGTTTCCTCATCCGATATGAAACAAATTTCACAATAATGGGGCGTGGCTTTGCTTTTTTGCTTCTCAAAGCGCGACCGCTTCTTCTTTGAGATCCGTCTGGGCCTGTGTCCCTGGGGGGACCAATCGATGGGACCGTTCAATTTCATTCTTAGTGATGGGGACTTTCAATATGTCGTTTACAATTCGACAAATGTTGTCATCGGTATTCTCATTAGGAGACTCATCAATACCATAAAACCTCAGACAATTGCGCCTGGAGTACTGTTCTTGCGAACTAAGATTTCTCTGAAGAGTTCTGACAAGATCGTGCTCCTTGTCAATGGATTTGCGAAGAATGGATATGTCGGTTGATTGGGCCTCAATGCGATTTTCTAGGTCCATTATCTTGGTTTCATTCACTTCAAGACGCTTCATGAAGACGCTGATCTCCTCCTGTACGGACTCTCGGACTGCCATCCTTATCTTGAGTAGAATGTCCCCTTCAACAAAGGACTTCATTGTCTCATCAATCATGGCTTTGACCTCTTTTGGGGACGTTCCACCAGAACCAGGCATGATGGCGGATATTATGAACAAGATATTCAAAAGTGTGCACAGTTCCCAAGAGTCAAAGATAGTACATTGAAAGCAATATTCACGTATTTCAAATTTAACGTATTGGTAAAAGTCAAATGTGCTCATGAAATCGTTACAAAAGTCGCAAAATATATACGCCAACTATAGTTATCAGCGTTATTTTAGTAGCCAAATATACAGTGAGTAAATCAGTGGCTGTACATATACATATGCCCTAATGTTTATAGGACAGATAAATCTAAAGAAAGTGTCAAATTAATCAGATACAATTAAGCACACTGAAAAACTGAAGTAATAAGGCGACTTCATAAAGTGACTTTATATGATCCACGGAAAGTTACGATTTTCAAGCAGATAGTGGGTGAATAACGCGGTGGTATATCATTGTCAATATAACGTACCGGTTCACAAGGGCTTCTACACCAGCGTCAATACTGCTGCTACAGAATGCATCTCTCATGAGTTCATGGATCAGTTTTATGAAGAATATTCCATATTGGTAGAATGCAAACTCACATACACGTTGAACATCAAAAAGAGCAGGTATTCGAACAAGAATCTTCCAATCATAAGAGAAATTTACTGTAGTTTTCCGTCAATATTTAGTCAAATTTTGGAGAGAGCTCTGATCCGTGATCCGTCCACTAGTCATGTATCGTAGGTGGAAAAAATTAGATTGACGAGTTTCATAATTAGACACATTTCTATTATATATAAAACAATCGTCTAGAAACTTTGGAAGTATATCATTAGAATAAGAAAACATAAAGATACCGATCTGTTGCTTTTCTTTTTATTAAATGTTAATACGTTATGTTTTTTAAATACAGGAGCAGTGTGGGAGAAAGGGTGTAAGTTGAAAATGATTCGTATTGCACGTTTCTGGAGAATTAAAATTCGATTTAAATGAGTTTTAGCACAATCTCCCCATACTATATTACAGTAACTAAGATATGGTAAGATCATGGTATTATACAGATTAAGAAGAATATTAAAAGGTACAATTTTCTTTATTCTGTTTATTGCACCAATAGCTTTAGATATTTGACATGATACATAATTTACATGTTCTTTCCAAGTCAGTTTGTTGTCAATTTTTATAGATATATTTTGTTCGTTGATACTTATTTTCATACAGGAAGTATTAATATTTTTGTTTTTTGGCTGAAATAACATGCAGCAAGTTTTTTGTGCATTCAATTTTAATTTATTTGCTTTAAACCATGTATCAATTTTTTAAAGTTCCGTATTAATAATAAAACACAATGTATCAATATTTTTACCAGACAGAAATAAACTTGTATCGTCTGCAAAAATTATCGATTGTAAAATATTGCTTACAAATTGAATATCATTAATAAACAACAAAAACAATAAGGGACCCAATACTGATCCCTGAGGGACACCAAATGGGTTATGTGTGATTTCAGAAGATACATTATTTACACATACATATTGCACCCTATTGTTTAAATACAGTGCCCCGAATACCATAAAACTGTAATTTTTGTAATAGTATATGATGACTTATACAATCGAATGCCTTGGTAAGATCTAAAAATATACCAATAACAACTTTTTTCTCTTCAAATGATTTAGCAATAATATTTGTAAAATCCAAAAGAGCCATATATGTACTGTAGTTTTGTCTAAACCCATACTGTTTATGGTATAATATATCTCTTTTACACAAGAAGGAAAATAGACGACTATAAACTAGTTTTTCGAAGATTTTTGAAAAAGTAGATAAAATGGATATTGGTCTATAATTACTTAAAATGCGTTTATCTCCTTTTTTGTACACAGGAATCACCTTAGCCTTCTTGAGAGCAGTAGGAAAGACACCAACTTGTAAGGACATATTGAATAAATTGCACAGCGGTAAAACAAATGTAGCAATAGATTTCTTGAGAACAGCAATATTAACATCATCATATCCTGGGGTTTTTCATGATTCAAGTTTTTTAACAATTTCAAATATTTCAGAAATTTCAACTGGTTTCATAAATATAGACTTTGAGAAGTCCCTTTTAGGTAAAAAATGCAAGAAATCAACAGAGGCATCAGGTACACTATTTACAGTGTCCCTACCAATAGTGCTAAAAAAGTAATTACATGCTTGGACAATAGCCTGTTTATCATGTATCTGTTCACCATGTATCTGTTCACCATTTCGTTCAATAAAATCACATTGCCTTTTTTCCTGAACTTTCATTGAAATATCATTTATGGTTTTCCAAGTTGGCTTAATATTACTTTTGACACGTTTAAATCTAGAAAAATAATATTCTCGTTTATGTTTTTGTATCTCACTGTTGACTACATTTCTATAACATGAGTATACGTTTTTCCGATAAGAAGATGGATTTTTGATATATTTCCGAAACAGAATATTTTTCTTTTTGCACATTTTTTTAAAGTTCAGCATCAAACCAAGGCTTTTGTTGTCTCTGTTTTATTTTCACTTTTTGAAATGGAAAGCATTTGTTGTAAGTTTCAAGAAAATATTTCATAAATACATCAAAAGCACTGTCTACATAATCATATTTTATAATCTCACTCCAGTTTGTCATAAGTAGCCTTTCACAGAACATAGAAATGTTTGAGTCATTTATTGCACACCTGTATATTGCACCAGGATCATCATCATCAAAGAGAAATTGCAATTGACAAAAAATAGAGAGATGATCACTCACATCAGTGAGGAGTATCCCAGCATTTATATTATTTTCAGGTCTGTTTGTAAATATATTGTCTATGAGGGTGACAGATTGTGTAGTTATTCTCGTAGGTTTTACAATCAAGGGAGCAAAAGAATAAGACTTTAAAATATCAATAAAACTATTTACATTATTGCACGAAGTAACCTTTAATAAGTCCAAATTAAAATCGCCAATTAAAATACATTCTTTCTCCTCTTTTGTTAATTGATGCAGTGGTAATTCTAATGCATTTAGAAAATAAGTAACTGATTGAGCAGGTGGTCTATAAAAGATGGCAAGGATTTTACTCGAATATTTACAATATACTTCAATAAAAAGGACCTCAATGAAATCATTAAAAACATCAAGATCTGCACGTCTCCTAAATTTCAAGCCAGTTTTTATATAAAAACCTACTCCTCCACCTCGTTTATCATCTCTCCCTTTTCCAACAAACTGATAACCATTTATGTATACACATTCCTCATTTCTGAACCAAGTTTCTGATACTGCTATTATAGAAAATGGACATTTGATTTCTGATAAAACATATTCAAGACTGTCAATATTCTTCTTTAAACTTCTACAATTAAAATGAGCAATGGTTAACAATTTATTTTTGGGTTTTGAATTTTGAATTTTATTATAGTCTGATGTTGTATAGTAATGGGTATTTAGACCAAAATCATCTTCCAAAGCCCGTAAGGAATCTAAGTGATCTTCACAAACATGACATGTAAGATTATTTATATCAGAAATTTGCCTTTCACAGACTACACATACAAATTGTGACATTACACTTAGACAAAGAATATAACAAAGAATAAATAAATGGAACTAAGAAAAGGAAAAAAAAATACAGGGGGTAACAAAAGTGGAGATTGAGATTTCCATCCAGAGACATATATTCTTTTTTTTTTCTGAGTCCTATACATGATAAAGCAGAGGGGTCAACTCCCCTTACATGTATGATAAGAATTAGTTTGTTCATAGCGATCGGAGATCAAGTTCACTTCCGATGAGTTTAGCTATTTTTTTTCCACCGCTAGCGTTTACCAGGGCGATGATTTTTCCATCATGTGTCCAGGCAGACTCCACCTTGGATGACTGGTAGGTTTTCTTGTACAGACTTGCATTTTGTGGGGTCAGATCCTCTTGTATCGTTATTCCAGTATTTTTCAACTTCTTGCGTGCCTTGATGATTTCGTTGCGTTTCCGATAGCTACAGAATTTGACAATGATGGACCGCGGACGGTGCCCAGTGCGCTTCCCAGTGCGCTTCCCAGTGCGATGAGAACGGTCGATATCATCACGCGTTAAGGCCACCGCACACTACACGACCTGAGGTCGTACGACCTTCTGAACTACGGTACGACGTCACCAAACACCCAAGTTTCAGGTCGTAGGACCAGGTCGCACGATCAGGTCCCAGGTTTTGGCATGTTGAATTTTTGCGAGGTCGTGGACTAGGTCGTATGACCTCTAGGTCGTACGACCTCAGGTCGTGTAGTGTGCGGTGGCCTTTAAGGGGATGTGAAGTTTCGTGTTACTGATGTCGCAGATCAGTTGATCTATGTCTTCACTAGCATTCTCCTGAACGCCAAAAATGCGCAATGATGAACGCCTCGAATACTGTTGTAGATTATTTGTTGTCATCTCTAACTCCTGAAGTTTGTTTTCCTTCTTCTGTAATTCTTCCTCTACCTTCTTCAATCTGTGTTCCCTGTTATCTATTGTGACTTCAAGGTCATGAATCCTACTCTCATTGTGCTCAATCATTTGTTGTTGTTTCCCAGATGTTTGATCAGCGATTTCTTTCGCAATAGATTTGGCGATTTCTTTAATCTGTTGCAAGAATTTGTCGGTCTGAAATAAATCAATGATGATCTCACTTACACTTACAGCACTCGCTGAATTGGAACGAGTTGAAGGCCTCGACATTTCGATGAAGAACAAAGAAACAGGTGGCAAGAAGATATGTGATGTCTATTGTATAATATGATGAACAGCAACTATCATAATAAAATACAGTCCAGGTGTTTGTGATGTTAATTACCCAAAGCAGCAGAGTGTAAGGTCCTATAAATAATGTCTGAAGAATCTAGAAGTCTAGACCTATGGCAAGTTAGCAGGCAAGATTACCGGACATGGAAGTATTGCTGTGGGACTGTATCTAGTAGTACAGCAAAGCAAGACAAAATCAGCTGTTCATCGATCAAAAATGTTGTCTCTGGAAGTCATATAATAACGTACTTACAGATTTACATCTCTTTACCAAGCGATTCTAATAACAGCGATGTCCGGTTGTCATCAAAAGAGTAGATATTATTTCCGAAATTAGAGAGAAAAAAAACAGAGTGAAACACAGGCAAGGTTGGAGCACGCAACATAATATTTGTGCAAATGCCAACATCAATTTTTGAATTTCCCATGTTCTAACGATTATAAAAATGTATAGTTTTGCTAATCTCCAAAAATTTTGAACGAAAACCCATTTTTTTACATAGTGAACCAGACTATTTCCAGTTCCTCAATTTTTTGTCTTCGTTGTCTAGCCCTTTCCTTAGAATATTTTCTTGTAAATTGACTTATCTTCATTTTCATAAAATCCCACAACAATCTCTTATCTGCAATTTATTTCTTATATTTTTCTTTCAATGCAGTGATTTCCTTTTTCATTCCAGTTATAAATTGATTATCTCTACATAAGCTGTTATTAAATTTCCAAAAACATCCTTTGCCTTTCAATAATTTTTGACGTTTATTTAAAAATTGTAACTATATAGCCGAATGGTCTGGAGCTTTAGATGGGATAATATTGCATTTTACAACTATTTCATCAAGTTTCTCAGTTATAAACCAGTAGTCAAGCCGGCTTTGCATTAAGGGTTGAGTTTGTCTATATGTAAATTGCCTCTTCATTCCAACCCTTGTTCGCCAAATATCAATTAAATCTAAATCATCCATAAATTGTTCAAAATATGTACGAAATCTAGATTCATATGATGATTTACTGTTTCCCATATAATCCAAGTCCATGTTTCTAATCATATTGAAATCCCCTCCTATAATTGTGAAATCGTCTTGGACATACATTCCTTTCAACAACTGACTAAAATTATTCAAAAAATGTATTTGTTCCGACTCTTTGCCTCGCACAGGAAAATACACATTACAAATAATCATCTTTTGGCCTTGTATGATACATTTCATAATCACACACCGTCCTTCCTTGTCTGTACATACCTTATGGATTTGAATATCTAACTTTGAATCAACTAACACTAAGACTCCTTTACTATGACTTGTCCCGTGGCTAAAATAAAGACTTCCGTCCCATAACATTCTCCATTCGTCTTCGATTTCTTTCGTATCATACGTCTCTTGTAAGAAAACAATATCTGATCGTTTGTCTTTAATCCAAGTAAAAATTCTCTCTTTTTAACTTGTTTCTTATTCCTTTAACGTTTAGGGAGAGAAAGTTACATGCAAAAGATACATTTTTAAATTAGCCATGATACAGATGAAAACCTAAAACTACAAGCATCAATCTACGATTGTTGACAAAAATAAGGAGATACACCCTCCTCAAGTACTTCCTGATACCTTGATGATTGCACAATACATTTAAAAAGCTTCGAAACCCCACAGAAAGGTAAAGTGAAAGGCTACCCCACTGGAAAAGCACACTTATGTACATCCACAACATCCAAAACACCCACAACATCCACAACACATCCCAGCAACAGCAACAAGGCAGACAGACGATGCGCCCATCCCTTGTGAGCCACACAGAGCAACATCACTGAAGGTATTTGGCATAAAGTACCCGCCCCGCTCACCTTACCTGAAAACCATTATTTTCCACAGAAAAATGCGGTAAAAATTAATATTTTTTCACGGGGGGAAAATACAAACAAAACCCTAATATACACCAGTACATATAAATGCAAACCTACATGTAAATAGTTTCTGTAAATGATATGTAGGAAGAATGTAACCACAATTATTGCCAAATGAAGTATCTTAACTTCAACAATCTTAACTCCGACTATTAAACTGGTAAAACTTATCTACAAAAAAAAACCCCCCAACAACAACAAAAAAAAAAACAAAAAAAAAAAAAACAAAAAAAAAAAAAAAAACACAAACAACAACTGAACTATCCTGTAGCACATAAGGAAAACAACAACAACAAACTTAAAAAAAAAAACTTTTAAAAAAGACCTATTCTGCTCTTATGAAAAAAAAAAAAATAATCACGTTCTCAATAATATTTTCCAACTGCTAAAGCTAAAGATCACCAGAGCCTGATTATACGTCACCCAGCCTTCATACGACAAAACGTTCAGTCAGCATTGTTCTGTGCGCAGCTTTGAGGGGAAAAAAATAGAATTAATAGATAAATAAATAATCAAGAAAAAAAAAATTATCCCATTCACCTTCTCCAGATAAGTGTGTTGAATAGGAATGGACAAGGAGACAAGATGGATAAGGAAACAAAAGTATATAGTACACAAAACTAAAGTCAATAAGCTTAATCATGATGACTTCATTCATTTACGGTTACTTCCAAATGTCTCATGAAATCTACAAAATACCTTTTGGTCCACATTCACGGAAACGCATCAACCCAAGCCAGGAGTACTAGCGTAGCTGAGGGGGGGGGGCAGGGGGCAGAGTGCCCCCCTGACAACTTTTCCTCTTTTTTTTTTTTGAGTTTTTTTTTTTGTCAGAGAATTATGGAGGAAAATATCTGATAACCCCCCCCCCCCCCCCCCCACTGAGCAACTTTTTTGAGGGCTGGCGAAAAGAAAAATTGTCGCTACCCCCCCCCCCCCCCCAACGATATCTGAATTTCAAAGAGATAATCACATTTCTAGAAAGTTCATTTTCTGCCCTTTCATTTGACACCTCAATCGGGAATATGAGCCAGGGATGACAAAGCTCTGTTGGTGTAAAGTGATGCTTGCATTCCATGATTTATTAAAAGAATCTGTTTGCACTGGCTGCCTGTCTTAGCAATAAATAAACAAGACAAAAGACTTCATGCATGGGTGATCGTCAACAAAATGGAGTGGTGAGTACAAAATGATAAAAGCTGATTGATAGTTAGGTACGTTTTCATTAACCTACTTGACCATGCAGTTAACAACAGAGCAACTAGTATTTCTGGTAACAGAATGGGGACGATCTGGGAGCCTTTAATAAATCATGGAAACGCAAGCATTAATTTACACCAACAGAGCTTTGTCATCCCTGGCTCATTTTCCCGATTGAGGTGTCAAATGAAAGGGCAGAAAATGAACTTTCTATCTCTTTGAAATTCAGATATCGTTGGCCAGACGACTTTTTGGTAGTCCTGCTTCATATTGTCTTCATTCACTCATGCGTGAAGTATGTATCATATTATGAGTGGCATCAAATGAAAGAAGAGGATCAAAGCTTTACAAATATGTTTCATTTATTAATCATAATTGTGATAAAGGTATGATCATTAAACATCGAGAAATCTCGGTTTCGTTTTTTCTCGGACGCGCTGTTTAGGAAGTAAGGGGGCGCTAGGCCAGTCAAACGCCAAGGTTATAGCGAGGAAGGATTTGGAAATTCGGTAAACAAGGATAGAGGTGAATATTTATTTACAAAGACATTCGGGGATCGATTATGTATTTGTTGTTGTTATATAGATATAATTTTGTTCTTTTGCTTTCAGTCAGGTCTTTAAGAGGGTATACATTTATCAGTGGGTTTCACTAATATCCGTTGTGCATGAGGCATCAATTTTGCTGACGCAGGACTATGCGTCAGCGACTGATGCTGCCTTTGAAAGTAACATTTGAGAGTAAAGCCCGGCTCACCCGATTTCGTCAGTACCTGCGTTAATCGAGCCTGCAAAGGCAATGAACCCACACGCCAGTAATAATAATAATCATATTGTGCTTTTATATCGCGCCTAATACATCGGAGATGTCTCTAAGCACTTTACAGATATATTATTACCCCGGTCATCGGATTCTGGCTTGCCCGCACACATTGTATGCACATTCTCCACTCCCTGGGGAGTATTCCAGCAATGGGCCGTGGCGCTCACATTGCTAAGCAAACGACATTAACTTTCGCATCCTACCGGGTACCCATTTAACACCTGGGTGGAGAGTGGCAAATGTAGATTAACGTCTTGCCAAAGGACGCTAGTGCTGCGGTGGGATTCGAACCCCGGACCTCGTGGTTCAAAGTCCGGGGACTCATCCACTGATCCACAACACCTCTACAATTAAAAGTATTGTTTGCACTGTTCATTTTGCAATCATTTTTTAGACGATTATTACTCTATCATGGCTTTACTGGCACCTGCACCTATTGCCTTCATAAGCTTTATTAGTGTAGATACTATATAACAACCCATTCAAAATAACGCCTCTTGTGCAACTGTTGCACATAAAGTGTCATTTAATGACGCAGGATACATCATCGACTCATGTTAGCTTTGACGCACCATGTGAGAGTGACATCACACACACACACACACACACACGCCCTCACACACACACACACACACACACACACACACACACACCCACGCACACACACACCCACACACACACACACACACACACACACACACATATATATATATATATATATATATATATATATATATATATATATAATTGTAAGGAAACATATACAACAGCTTTGGCAACTCTCGTGGAAATAATTATAATTGTGAGAAATATATATATATATATATGTAAATACAAAATCAGTATTGCAAGCCTGTATTGAATCACTAGCGCATGCACATAATTGCCTGCATGAAGAGGCTTGATCAGCGTATGTAATAACACAATCGATATGACGCCTCGTGTGCACTGGGCATATATTAGTTCAGGCTGCACACGAAGTATTATTTCTTCTTCTTCCTCTTTCTCTCTTTCGCACATTCAAGTGCCGCCCAGGGCACGTGCCCCCTCAGATACACCACGGATGGTATATTATGAATATAATATCATGAATATACAATTGTGTTGTCAACCGGTTCAGATCAAGGAATTTAAACCCATGCCTGCACCTTCAATATGAATATACCATTTATTAGGCTGTACATGTGTCTTTCACCTTTTATCCCGGTGCAGAGTTTACCAAAGCAATCTTCGGTATGACATCAATGACGTTGTCATTCTCGTGATCATGACTCCCCCCCCCCCCCATAAGAGTCTTTAAGCAAGGCACTTTATCAACACTGCGTCTCTCCACCCAGGTGTTGAATGGGCACCTGCTAGGATGCGAACGTCATTATGTGGGTGGATTAGCATTGTGCGCGTCTTTAAAATCCGGGCAACTGGCTGTAATGCTCCTCAGGAAGTGGAGAATGTGCACATAATGTGTGCTGGCAAGCATCAATCCGTTGACTGGGGTAATGATAAAACTGCCAACCACTTTATAATCCTGCCTCATTTAACTCCGGCTAACATGCAGAGGTGTCATTCGCTAACATGGGACCGCGTCAGTGATTTCTACGGTCTTGTAGTGCAACAATACTTTTTATACCTGGTGTATGGGTCAATTGTTTGCACAAGGTCGATTAGAGCAGGTACTGACTCAATCAAAATGACACCTTGTGGGCCGGGCTTCGATGCATGTATGAAGCGCTGTATAAACAAATTAAAGAATATTATTCAGAGTTCAGTTCGTGATCAAAACGAGAAAGAAGAAGTGATAGAAGAGCTTGTAGCTCCAGACATGCCCGGGACCGGGGGGGGGGGGGGGGGGTAGGTACTGTGCTCCTCACTCGTCGCACCTCTTAATATAACCCCTGCTCCGTAAGGTCAAATGCAATTTGATATCCTCCGAGAACTGAGTCCTTTCACATGTTAAGAGAGTCCTTTTATCCAGGGAATGCTACCCTTTTTGTCTCCGTGCTGGGCGAGAAGTCTTGCCTCATGAGCTAGGTCACGGATGTAGGTATGAGATTGAGGGGGTGTAGGGAGGCGAGGATTGGTAAAAGGTCATGGATTCGTGGAGATCCGGAGCAGTCAGCGATTCGGTGAGTGAGAAAACGCCCCTGACACACCAGCGTCTACAATCAGTGTAGTCTGCTAGACCCTGATTGACAAATTGTGTGACAAAAATATTCCTGAGATTTGCAAGTGCATTGCTAGACGCTGGTCTAAAATGCATCAATGTTCAACACCTGGTTTTTAAAATGATTGTTGCATTCTAGTCGTCCGAATGAGCCATATATCTTTGGAGTGTGTTGTCTTTGCGAAGGCCATTTTTAAACTTGAGCCTGGCCATGGAGACTGCGATGTATACAAACATTACCAAGCTTGGTATGAATGAATAACTACTACAACACTCCATCGAGTGAACCTTTGTTTTATTAGTACACTTCGAAGTCGTGTGCGCTGTAAAAAGAGCGCCATTTAGTGTTGACTGGATGTACCCTTAAATATTTAGAAGTGTATATCATTCTTTATCTAGGTTAGTTTTCACATGTGCGTTCCTTTTTTACCATTATGAATTCCTCAATTATATAAGAACTTCTGTTTCCAGGAAATGGCTGCCACCTCCCGCTTAGTAGTTTTAAGAACGAAATACATCCAACCAATAACGCTGTTTGCCAGGAAGAATCCTCTGCTAGCCAATACGATAACCTACGCCGGGCTGGGCGGACTGGCTGAGTTCACGCAACAGGCTATAAACAAGAAGCCTGGAGAAGGTTTCGAGTTGCGAAGAATCTTCAATTTTATTGTTATTGGTGTGTGCTTTAATGGACCTGTGGGCCATTTTTGGTATAGATGGCTGGACCGATTTATACCACCCACCACCAAGATGGCAGTAGCCAAGAAATTATGCATGGATCAAACAATTTGTGGGTCGGCTTTCGTTGCAGCCTTTTACACAGGTATGTGTACATATAATCGAGCAACATACTGTAATTATAGGTGTAACAACAGCAACAATTACAGCAACAGCACCAACAACACAAAACCACAACAAAGAGAATGATAAAGTTGAAACTCATATCCGACCGAAGTTTGCAAATTTTAAAGATGGAAAATTATATTTGGAATACAGTTGTATCATATTTATCTTCAAGAAAGAGCTTGTGTCGGATACGCCTGGTTACATAATACAGTATAAATATACATGTAAGAAAGGAATACATGTAGGAAAGGAATAGACGAATAGACGAAGAGAGGTAGAGAATAATAGTGCTCCGACATAATATTATGCTCCGGGTTTTATTTCGTCAAAGATATAGGTTTAATTATTGGGGTTTAGGTTAAGTTTAGGGTTAGGTACCGTGTTTGATCGAGATTTGAAGTTTAGAATTCGGTTATATAGTGTACGAAATTATCCCGGAGAGTGTGGCGCACAACCAAAATGACAAGGGACTTTGAATAAAGTGGAAGGCCTAAGGAAGAGTGCTGCAATATTTACGTAATACCGATGGAACTGCATAGGAAGAAGGGCTCAGTCCCAGCCAGCTGATAGCGATAACATTGTTTTGATTAAACTTATATGTGATTCTGATGCTCTTTCAAAATTTTTTTTTTTTTTTTTGGTTATAAATTTAAAATATTGACAAGTCGTGATAAAGGAGAACTTACACTCTAAAAGTAAACTATGGAACTTTTGATTAGGTAGGGCCAGATTCGGTTCATAAAGGTCACAATAAGGGTTTTCCCACGCCTGTGTTATAGCCATGACTGATCGACTAAAAAGGAACTATTACGAAACTGGTATTCAAGAAAATAAGAGAAACCCCAGGCAACTATGGAAACTCTTAAAAACATTCAATGCAAACGATAATGCTACAAATGATATTCAGGGTTTAAATGTCAGTGGAGTTGACGAAGCTGATAAATCAGTTATTGTAAATGAATTAAATAATCATTTTGATCTAATGGTGTAATTTTAAATGAATGCCATAGCGGTCACTGTGATGTTGGTAGATATTTTTTAATCACTGCCCATTAGATTCATTTTCGATGAAATATGTGCTGATTTTGTGTTCAAAGAGTTGAAAAGATTGCAAATCAATAAATCACCTGGCCTTGATATGCTAAGCTCTCAATTATTGAAAATTGCTACACCAGTTATTTATAAGCATCTTACTAGATTTTTCAATTTGTCATTGCAACTAGGCAAGTTACCACCAGATTGGAAGAAGCTAAGGTTATTCCATTATTTAAGGGAGGCGAGAGAACAGATTTGAATAATTTTAGGCCCATTTCCGTAATACCTGTTGTTATGAAAATCATGGAACGGGCAATACATAATCAATTACAAGAATACCTGATAGAAAACATTGTTCTGTCACCCCATCAATCAGGCTTTCGCAAGGGACATAGTACTCATACAGTCTTAACCTACTTTTCTGACTACATTTATAGGCAAATGGATAAAGGTTTCATGACTGGCGCAGTCTTTATGGACTTGCGCAAGGCATTTAATTCAGTAGATCGTAAAGTACTATTTAAAAAAACTATGTAAATATGGTATAGTTGGTCAAGAATTGAATTGGTTTGCAGACTATTGAAGTGATCGGAAACAAAAAGTTGAATCAGGAAAAACGAATCAGATTGAGGGTACGACGGTGACATGTCAAGTGTACCACAAGGTGCCGATGTGGGATCGCTATTGTTTACTATTATGGTGATTGATCTCCCGAAGGCGGTATCCAAATGCCAAGTGATGTTATATGCAGACGATGTTGTGCTGTTTTTTTAGTAGTCAAAGAAGTGAGGAAATAGAATATGCCTTGAACTTTGATTTAAAACGAGTTTGCGAATGGGTTAAAGAAAATGATTTGGGGTGAAACGCTACAAAAACTGAATTTACGTTATTCGGTTCTCAAAGGAAATTGGCTTATCTTGAAAAACCTATGTGCATTCATCTTGAACAACACCAAATTTCGCAGGCCTACACTTTCAAATATTTAGGAGTGTGGCTAGATTCGACGTTAACTTGGAAAGAACACGTCACAAAAACAAGTAAAAAAAATAGGATCGAGAATAGCATTACTTGGTCGTTTAAAAAGATACCTACCTTTAGAGGGATTAAAGCTTCTCGCCAATGCATTAATTTTGCCTCTTTTCGAATACTCTAGTAATGCTTGGTCTAATTGTCCACAAAATGTCAAAGATTAATTATTAAACAACACAAGAAAATGGCTAGAGTAATTGTAGGAGCTAATGTAAGAGCCCCAACTCAAGAAAATCTCAATATACTCATGTGGGTCAATATTCAGGGCAGGTGGATTTTTTTAAAATGCAAGATATTTGTTTTTCTGTTCTCGAAAGTCAAATTCCAATTTATATTTTAGAAATGTTTCAAAAAACCCAATATGTGTTTAGTTATGGAACGCGTATTGCTGAAAACGCAGGTTTAATTATTTCCAAAATTAAAACACAAATGGGGAAACAGAATTTTTCATACGAAGGTGCTGTACTCTGGAACAGTTTACCACATTATATTGAAAATGCATCTTTAAGTTCTTTGTTTTCTCTTTTGTTTTGGCGCCGTATTCATACTAATCTTTGAGTTGGCCCATTGTATCACAAAAAGTGTACTATGTAATTACTTTGTTGTTCAATTGTATTGTTCATGTATCAGTATGTTTGTACTATCTTATGTATTCTTGCCTGTAGGGCCTCCTTGGAAAACAGTGCTTAATCACTGATGGAGCCACCCTACTGAAATAAGACAAATGAATAAATAAATAGATAGATAAATAAATAAATAAATAAACAATGCAAAAACAGAAATAACTTCTTAAAGTTAGACATTGACACATTTGCTTACATTTTCTTGCTCATTTTCAATGCTGAGGAAGTAGAAAATATCGCATCCCTTCATTTAAAAGCTTGTCTGTAAGGACTCCTCTGCAATTGATAACGCTGCATGAATATGATGATGTTTGAATTGTAGATTTGTCGGCGAAATGCAGATTTCCAGAAATATACGACTAACATCAATTATCAACATGATCAAAATAGACATGACAGATCAAGAAGGAGTGCCTGTTCCAGACTTAACATAATAAGCCCTTAATTTGCCTTTAGCACTGGAATTGTTTTATTGTTTGTTCGATGCATATATTTCGGGGTAACCTCGCTAGTCATAAGGACCGCTATTCATAAGGACCACTTATTCATAAGGACCGCTATCCATAACGCGTGACTAAATGAATAGCGGTTTTGTACGAATAGCGGTCCTTCTGAATAGCGGGCGGACCCGTATATTTCCATTTATTTCTTTCCATTAATACTTCTATTTGCCAATGTGAAAAAAAATATACTCCATCACAAAACACCTTTTTGAATATCTATCAAAACACTTATTGTGAATTTGATTTAAAAAAAATTGTCTAACATAATTGATCGGGTAAATATTGATAGTATTGCTAAGTTCTGTTCTTTTCGACGCATTTATATGTATTATAATAAGTGCTTGTATTTCACTAGGCCATGAAGGTGTGTGTAAAATAGATTAAGACAAAATTAAGCTATCTTTATTTTATCTATTTGGAATTATTGTCAATTGCTTCATCCCCTCAATAAAGCATGCAAGATACAGAACAATAAGGTATCAGAATCTAGTTTGCAAATTTCTCGCAAATTTGATCATTCTTTTCCAAACATGCCCCATAATGTGTTTGTTATAAAATATGATTAATTATTAAGAAAATATAGATTAGAATGTTTAATCATCTTGATTGATCAGGATCAAAATGACAACGTTGTGATTTCCACGAAATTTACATAGGGTTTGAAACTTCTTACATGTTATTTTTATGATATTTTCTACCTATAAAAGATCAAACGCTATTTATTGGTCTCTTGATTTTTCTCCTTTGTTCTTTTTGGTCTGTCTTCCGTTTCTCTCTTTTCATTTTTACATTCTTTTAAGCTCTCTAGTAATTAATTCTTGTTTCGTTTCTTCTTATGAATATACAGGTTTGGGTATCCAGGAGGGTTGGGATGAGTACTGAATCTATCATTCTGAGATAGGGTATAATTTTTTACGTATATTATATCTATGATACTTTCTACTTTGCACCATTATTCTCTCATTATTGTGTCTCCATTTTCTTTCTCTCTTTACTCCTTAGAAGGTTATTTCAAGCTCTCTTGTAAGTCATTCTCGTTTTATTTCTCTTCCTGTGCGTACATGCAGGGATGGGTATCCTCGAGGGCCAGGATGATATTTTCAGGGAGCTTCGAGCTAAGTTTGTACCTACCTTCCAGGCAAGCTGCTGCTTCTGGAGTATAGCACAGGTATTTATGTATACTCTCGGTGACACGACATTTGCTCCTGCGACACTTGCTCCTCCGTCTATATCTCGAAAGGTCAAATGTTAAGGTCAAGGTCATCATTTGTTTTTTTGTTAAGGACAATATCAAGATTAGGATTAGGGTTAGGGTTAGGGTTAGGCAGAGGTTTAGGTTTAGGATGAACATGGCAAAGTTAGGAGCATATGTCGCTGGAGCAAATGTCATGGAACCATACTCTCATACGAATGGTCATGGTTTCAATCCTTGTGCGGTGCTTGCATCCTTTGACAAGAAGTTTTTACACACATTTGTCCCTCTGGACCCATGCAGGGAGGTGTTTCATAAAGCTGTTCGTAAAGTTACGAACGACTTTACGCACGACTGGTACCTGTTCTTGGGTGCTAATCAGATTCTCAATCATTTTGATTCCCATCAGCTAAAGTTGAAATCCGATCTTTGTGGATTAAAATTCTTGCTGTTAAACAAACATCCGAATGCAAAGTTTATTATTTGTCAAAATTGATTAGGGTTATTGGAAATTCAGTCCCACATGTTAAAACACCAGGGAAAATCTGGGATATCTCATTTAGCACAAGTCCATATCACCAGTCGTGCGTAAAGTCGTTCGTAACTTACGAACAGCTTTATGAAACACCCCCAGGTGTATTTTAATACCTATTCAAAAATTGGTACTTTGGAATGCTTGGGAATAATGGTAGGGTCCTCAGAAAGAAGAGTATTAATACTGATGAGGCTACCCTAGGTAATTAAGACGATATTATTATGATAATTATTATGTTAGCATGATTATAGAGAGACGAAAAATATATCGTTTATATCGAATACACACATACCCCTTTATACAGTGCATCCCAGAAAAAGTTAACAGTTTGAAAAAGTCTCCCCAAATAAATGTTTCAAAATATTTGAAGGAAATTTTCATACCTGTGGACAGCTTAGGGTCTCTTCTATCATGTCTATCCAATGGCACCAAAATATCTAACAAATTTTATGCTTGAGTGAGCAAAAGCCAATTTTGTGAATGGGTGCAAAATCAAGACTTGACAGGAATTAATATTGGCTCTGGGAGCTCTTGCATAAAAAGTTGCGATTAAACGCAACTCAAAAAATTAAACGCAACTTGATTTTCAACCAATCAGGATCGCGTATATTTGGGACCTGCGTTTAATTATCTGAGTTGCGTTTAATCGCGAATTTTTATGCAAGACGGCCCTGGCCGGTATCAGCCATGTTGAGAGTCATGAAATAGGCTTAGAAATTTCCATTTTCTGATCAATAAAAGACAATTTAAAAAATAACAAGCTTTGTTCTCTGTATTCTTACATATTCTATAAACATCTTATGCTTGAGTGAACAATTAATTGCTTTGTTGAGCGGTTGAAAATGTTACTTTTGGTAAGACTTTTAATTTCACCTGCTTACTCACTCAACAAGAAAGTTTTGATGGGATATATCAGGACATACAGAGAACAAAATATTTTTTTTTTCATAAACTGTCTTTATTGATCAGAATATGGCAATTTCTAAGCCTTTTCATGACTGTCAACTTTGCTGATACCAGCCAAAATAGACATACAAACATTTGTCAAGTATGGATTTTGCACCCTGTCATAAAAGTGGCTTTTGCTCACTCAAGCGTAAGATATTGTGAGATATTTTGGTGTCATTTCATAGAAGAGACTCTAAGCTGTCCATAGGTATGACAATTTCCTGAAAATATTTTGAAATACTTAATCGGGGAGACTTTTTTCAACTGTCAATTCTAATATGCTTCTCACCTTTGTTGATACCAGCCAGAACAAATACCAATTATTGTCCAGTCTGAATTTTTCACCCTTTAAAAAAATGGCTTTTGATCACTCAAGCGCAATGACTAGTCAGATTCTTGGGTGATATTGCATAGTAAAGACCCTAAGATATCTACAAGAATGGAAATTTATTGAAAATATTCTGAAATATTTATTTTAGGAGACTTTTTCCAACTGTTAACTTTTTTGGGGGGACGCACTGTAGATAAAGTAAAAGCAGAAAACGTTTTGAAAGATGGAAACAAACATTTTTTCCGATCAAATGTAAGCCAGCTGTCGGAGTAATGCCTCGATCGTTTCATTTGCACTTTTCCAAATAATCTTTATTAAACAATATATTAGTCATGGATCTAAGTTCCCTTTCATCACAGTCAACTATACTTTTGAAAAGATCTTTTGTGTTTATCTACATGATCTAAAAGTTGTCAAACACTTTATTCTGTCCATGTTGGCTTTTCGACCACAATAATGTTTGCTCCTAGATTTGATATAAAAAAGCTAAGCGATCGTTTTAGCAAAGATTAAACAACGTTAAGTCTACATCGATTTGTGCACCGCCCCTGGTGACCTCGAGATAAAACTAGATCAGCAGTATTTATTATTGCAATTCTCAAACAAAGGAGCTACAGAGGAACAATGTAGTTGATCTTTTATCCTTTCAGAATAATAGAAACAAATATTGAATAAATATTTTTGATATATTTTTGTTCCTCAATACACTAGTAGTAATGTTTTTCAGATTCACATTCAAAATTCATTTTTTTCTTCTCATAATCAAATGAATACAAAAAGAAATGTATATTCACAAAAAACCACAACAAACAAACAAAACAAAAACATGGTGGAAGGAGACGAGAGTCCCAGAAAGCACATGGCTTGTGGTGGGGTCGCCTTTACTATACATATTTACATATATTATATTATACAACAATTATAACATACACAAAAAAAGTATTTAAAAGAAGAAAAGGAAAAGAAAAGTAAAAAGGAAATCTGCAATATGTACGAAGTATATATATATTTTTTACTGTACGAGTAAATGTATGGAATGAAGGGCATGTTTTAATAGAGTCATTTAAGTTGTTCCAGAGTTTGGGACCAGAAAAACGAATATTTTGTTGAAACGCAATTGTTCTGTGTCTAGGAATATGGATGTCTCTCAAAGATCTTGTTCGATTATTATGAAAATTACAATTAATATGAAACAGATTACAAAACTGTTTGGGGAGATATTTGTAAATGCACTTATACATAAAACGCACTGTTGGTAACTGATAATATTTTCAAATTTTAAGAGTCTCAAGTCATGAAATAAGGGGTTGTTGTGAGTTCCAGATGATACATCGCATAGAGTTTTTATTATCTTTTTTGTAATGTAGTTAGTTTCATGAAGGAGGCAGTACCTCCTTGCTTATTAGACGCATATAGGTATTGCCCAAACAATACTGCAATACGATAAATATGGGAGAACTAAAGAACAATACAAACTTCGAAGAACATTCTGAGGAAACAGAAAATGAAGTCTATGTATAATACATGTACCTGTATTTTTGGCAATTTCATTTTCTACTTCATATATATATATATATATATATATATATATATATATATATGCGATTTCCAAGACAACCGACTATCAATACAAACGCCTAGAAACTTGGTCTTTTCAACTCTTGCAATTTCTGTATTGTTCACTTTTATATCTATTTCATCTATACCAGAAATGTTGTCTTTTTTGCTGAATATAATAAAATTGCTTTTCTTGGAGTTGACAGATAGCCGATTGGCTGGCAGCCATTCGCATACTTTATTTTACTGTCTATTTGCTATATTGCATAGGGAGTTTATATTTGTGTATGCCCCCTCGTTAAAACGTCGTTCGAACATTCATGAATCTGATGAGTTTTAGGCACTTGTATTTGTTAAAGCCTGACAATATATTTTGCCTTCATAATCAATTAAAATCTATTCTAATTAGTATAATCATAAGCGTTTCAGTTATACTTTTAACACCTAAGTTACCGCTTACTGCCCTTTGCTAGTAATTCACATTTCACTGTAAGATGTTTTGATGAAAATTTATTATTGTTACATAATATCTCTCTAGTTAAATATAAATAAATGTCACACGGTCTGTAACATCTATCACACACCATGCTACATAGTTTTATCAGTAAGGCGTCTCGTTTCATTAGAAATACATGAGTCATTAGTCTATCATGATAGATGAGCAGCTTAATTGCGAGTACATGTATATTGGAATTACATTCGTAGCCAAGTTTAGTGTAAATCTTGCAGTGTCACATAATTGCTGAATAAGCGATCTGTCTGGCGTTGCCGAACTTTGCCCGGGCAGAGTTCAATTTCTTTCTGTGCTGCGACTACGAGCGCAATGTGGATTAACTCTAAACTTCCCTTAATCATTGAAAGATATGTGATACTTCAAGGGAAAGTCGACCCTGATATTAAGTTGGTTTAAAAAGAAGCAGAAAAATGACAGAAACAAACAAATTCTTAAATTTTTATTTTCTTTGTTTTGATGAGGGAATATATTTGTATATCCTACACGTTTTGTGTAAAAGCATAAGTGAAATAATTATATCTATAGGGTGCATGTATGATCAAATATTTTCTTTAGAGAAAATGGAAATTTATGATTTTTTCAGTATAGGGCAAATGGGAGAGGAACTCGCAAGATACGTCATGGAGTTTCCAGTTTGTGGTTGATAGATCACAACTTCAAAAATTAATAACATTCTTATTTCTTATCGGATTTTGCTCAAACTTTCATTGATCTATTTCTGTAATTTTTCTGCTTTTTTAAAACCAAATTTATATCAGATTTGGAGTGGACTTCCTCTTTAAGTATCATATCAAGTACATACAACTCAACTCCTTGGGGGAGGGGGGGGGGGGGGGGGTAGGGGGTGTAGGTGTATGTAAGCGGCGGTGGCATGGGAAGGAGTTTTTCCTATATACTGCTGTTTATACATATTTTTTGGCACATAATTATGTAACACTCTGTCAGCAGAATTATTGTAACACTCTATCGGCAGAATTATGTAAGCCTATCAATCTTTTACAAGTTGACAGCACTTTTGCCAGGGTTCCTTCAGCATGTAAAAATGTGGCTACATAAAATGTGGCTGGGGAGCAGATTTCATTCCCTTTTTACAACATCAGTACTTTAATATCCATGAAATTCCCTCGTCTTAAAGGCTCGTAGAATTACCATCTCATTCATATATTTGAGGTTGTATTACACATCCAAAACTTTAAAAATTATTGAGTAAATATGTTCATAATTTTCTGTCAAATTAAAAAAAAAAACACAAAAAAAAATATGACGTCATTGTTTCAGAAGTATCACGTACTGAAAGTCTTGCCGACGGGCCGGGTGGGGGTTAAGATAAACAAGTCTCACCGAGTGATAGGGGATTGTTGGCGTAGCTCGATGGTGACAACCCGCTAGAAATATAGCTCTCGTTTATTCATATTTCATCAGTTATCCGCCCCTTCTGAAGAGGCTCCCCTTCTCTCAGTCTCTATCTCTAGCTCTGTCTGTTTCCTTTTCTTCAATTCCCAACCCATCTCGCTCTATCTCGTTCTATTTCTCGCACTGTCTTCGCTTTTTCCTTCTCTTTCTCTTCTCCTCTCCCTTTCTTCAACCCTGAACATATATGGTTAGGTAGGAATATCTATATAGTTATAAACTGATGTTTATTTGCTTTAAAAGATAATCTTATTAATGTTGGATGGAAACATTTGTTTTGCGGCAATAATTTTGATCGTCCCATATTTTAAAAACTACGTATAATATATAATTGGATGACATTGAATTTAAGTGAACATGTTGCAATCCAAAATTCCATGACCCGTTTAACTATATGAATTAT
Organism: Heliocidaris tuberculata; assembly: GCA_025618425.1. NCBI lineage: Eukaryota > Metazoa > Echinodermata > Echinoidea > Camarodonta > Echinometridae > Heliocidaris > Heliocidaris tuberculata. Next base: position 31,310,929 of record CM046836.1, read on the forward strand.
GAATTATAGGTTTGCTTTATAAAAAATAAATTATATAAATTATTTTACACACTTTTGCAACTTAATGCTAATTAATCTTTTCCGGAACGGAGTTGCAAACTCTTCACACATAAACTGTCATGTTGTCACATAAAATATTCATCTTTCCATTGATATTTTGATGTAAATATCTTTTTTTTTCTTATTTCAGATATTCAACTTTTTATTCTTGCCAACATCGCTACGCATCGTCTATATAGCATCACTCAGCTTTCTTTGGACCAACTTCCTGGCTATTATGAAGAGAAAAGTAAGCATGAATGAACTTTTGAATAAAAAATGATAACTGATTTAAGTGAATTTATCGAGATTAGCCATAATAATAATAATAATAATATACCATACTTATATAGCGCATATCACAATATGTCCCTATGCGCTGTGAGAAAGATGAAAAGGAAAAGTGGATAGAGTAGCTTGAGAAGAGTGAGATATGCTCAACATACTTCCTCTAATTACCAGTTAACACTGGAAATTATTTCTAAAAAGAAATGTTTTAAGACGGGTCTTAAAATTATCAACGGTATCACAATTTTTGATATTTTCTGGCAGTTTATTCCAAAATTCTGCTGATGCGACCTGAAAAGAGCGAGACCCATAAAATTTTGTATTTATTTGTGGAGTGGTGAGGAGAGACTTTTGGGAAGATCTGAGGTTTCTGTTTGGTATGTATTGAGTAAGTAATTCACTCAAATAAGTAGGAGCCAATCCTTTGAGGCACTTAAAGGTTAAGACAAGGATCTTGAACTCAATTCTAGCACGAACAGGTAACCAGTGTAGTTTCTTCAAAATAAGAGAGATTCACTTGAACGAGACCTCGTAACAAGCCGTGCAGCAGAATTTTGTATTCTCTGGATTCGGTTCAGTTGAGTTTCAGGTAGATTGTGGAGAAGAGCATTACAATTATCAATATGACACATTACGAGGCTATGAACTAGTCTTTCTGTCAGTTTCTCATCTAAGTAACGCCTAATTTGTCCTATTTTGTACAAGGAGAAGGAGGCTGCACGGCAAATCTTACTTACTTGATCAGTCATTAATAAATGTTTGTCAAATATAACACCTAGATTCCGAACAGTATCTAATGGTTGTAAAACGTGGCCTTCAAGTAATATCGAAGGGCATTCAGTTTGACGAAATCGTGAGGATACATGAATAACTTGTGTTTTCTTTTCATTCAAGAGCAGCAAGTTATTATAAGACCATGTTTTAACATCATGAAGGCATTTTTCTACAGCTGATAGAGAAGATTCAATACATGAATGTTTGAACAAACAATAAATCTGCATATCGTCTGCATATATCATTGTTGATAAGCTGTGAGAATTAATTACTTTTTCCAGTGGTAGAGTGTATATGGAGAATGCCAGCGGCCCGAATACGGAACCTTGTGGGACGCCCTCACTCAAACAAGTGGCTGTCGACTCTTGAGAATCTATAATAACAGACTGTGATCTGTTTGTGAAATATGAATGCACCCAGTTAAGTGTACTATTTTCAATGCCATATAATTCTTGAAAACGCTGAACCAAAATTGCATGATTAATGGTATCAAATGCAGAGGAATAGTCTAATAACAATAATATGGCTTCTTCCCCTTTGTCAACAGCAAGAAGCAAATCATTATGGACACGAACAAGGGCTGTTTCACAACTGTGATCAGTGCGATATGCAGATTGAGTCTGTGCATACATAAACACGTAGAACTTTTGATCAGTATATTACTTGTATCTCTTTCTCCTATTGATTTCTACAAAACTTCGCCCGTACACGAGGCGGGTGTATTTTCAGGACTTTTACTTGCCCCCTCTTAATTGAAGTAGGTTTCCTTCTATGGAAATTCGTATACTTTGCACTTAAATTTCTCATTATAAAGGTATTGTCAGTTGTTTGCAGACTCGTTGAGGATTTGACCGTCAAACAATTATTATTCCCAAGATTTCATGGTTCACGTAGGTTTCCATCACACCCAGAAACAAAGAGAGATTTTGAGCTGTATACTCTTGACCATGTTGACCACAGCATTTTGTGTATTCTTTGTATTAATTCGACAATAACAAGTTGAACGATGTTGGTCATCCAACCAAGAATTTGTTCGTAAACCTTAAGGCAAAGGCAAATAGGGTTACCTATATGTAATTTGTTATCAGGTTTCAAAGTAAGGGGTATAGAAGAACTATCCCTTAGGCTGTATTACTACTGATGATTTTTAAAATATAAATATGAACGTAATAAATATGAAATAACGTTGAACAACTTAATTAATGCACGCAGTAGGCCTATGTGAACCCTTTTCACTATCTGTCGAGTATTCCTACCATATGGCATTTGCGATCAAAAAGGCCGATATTCATATAAGTCCAGCTTTAAGTGAGTAAATTTAGTCCACTGATTTACAGAGTGCCAAGTGTCAACCTCCTAATCGAATAAAAAATTATCATAATCCAGTAACTAAATGACAAACAGAAATCATGTCAACATGATATCGGTTTGTCATGATTTTTATTTCATGACTGCATTCGTTTCGTTTACTATAGTAGTTTTGTTTTATACAAATTTGTACCCAATAAGACACGGGGCGCTCCAGAAATCAGAGGACTAAGTATGTCCATCTTTAAAAGCCAATGCCTTTCGTCATCTTCTAGGGCCCCCATTTCTCTTCATGAATTGACAAATATAGGTTAAAATCTTGCCCCCAAAGGATTATGAGTGCCATGCCGGTGCTCGAACCCACGACCTTTACATATCCAGCAAAGTGTTCAAACCACTTGACAATACCATACACTAATGTTGTGGAGATAGGAATCGTGATCGATAAAGTCAAGTCCATTATAAATCACAGATATTTTTTCATGATATAACTTCACGATAAGATTACGCACCTATAAAGATTGTTATCATTTAAAATGGTACTTTTGATGTGATACGAGTACCTGAAATAAACAAAGATGTGTCATGAAGCTGGTCAAAGTTTGTTACTTCAAATACACAAAGAGTACAAGGAAAAGAAAATCGCATTGCAAATATAATAAAAACATATCTATATTGGCGTTTATAAGTTGAGAGAAATATTTGGCACCCGTTTTATTGTTTTGATATGAAAGGTCGCATTTGTTCGACCTTGGATAAGACACGATAAAGCTACAAATCTAAATACTACAAAACAATATCTATTTTAGAAGATTCGGGGTCATGGGATGGCCTATTACAATGGTTATGTAAGAGGATAACACTTATATACGTTCAAATCGGTTAAATAAATGAACGATGAGATAAGCTATCAAATAAGGTTCCTGCTCACATGCAGCTCACATGCAGCGAGTACTGATTGATTGATTGATTGATTGATTTTATTCTTCAAGTATAATAACACATGAAATATATGAAATATAAAACATTGCAAGGCGAATATATATCTTGAACAGGATGACCAATGAAAGCTTGCAATAAGCTTATTTCAAATGGGGTCCAAAGAACACATGATATAGATATTGTTAAATCGTAGATATTCTGTTCGATTCATATAATCATAACACTGAATAAAAATAAGACTGCTAAAAACTATGACTAATAAGATTTAAATTTATACAAGCTTATTTAACACAAAAAGAATTGGAATGTAATGTGTACACAGAGAAAACGCTGTTTAAAAATGCAAACAGTTGTTTACAATATGAACTGAACAACCCGTTGTACAGTTCATATTGTAAACAATTTGTTGAAATATTAAACAGGTTGTATAAGTTTTAAACATCCTTTTAAACAGCGTTTTTACTGTGCAGTGCATCTGTAGTCAAGTATCTAGTTAGACTTTCACAAACGACATTAATCAGTTAATCATGATGATATATATTTTTTACCTATGAAATTGAAAAATGGTATTAAGTATTCACTTTCCATATGTAAATTTGCTTTTCATTGGAATGAATTTACAAATACTGAATTTAAAAATAGAAATAATGAAACATATAGCATAATGATAACAACCTTATACTTTAGATGTGCGCGCTTTAGACTAGGCGTCCACTAGGGCGCGGACAAGACGCGGAATGCAAGATTAGTCATTCCGCATTCATTCAGCAAGCTCTCCGCATATTCTTGAAAGGCTCCGTTCACTGTCTTCACCATTCCTGAACACTTCCCAGCGTTTCCGCACCTTCAGGAGAGAGCAAAATTTCCGCGTCCAAATTTTGGTCTCGACCAAAATTTGGACGCGGAAATGAACTTCCTGACACCTTCGGCAACTTGTCCGCATTGTCGTCCGGACATCGTCAGGACATCCTGCCTTTCTTTAACACTTCCGCATTCTCCGGAAACGCTCCTGAAAGCTTCCGCGGTGCCGGAAGCTTCGCGAAGGCAAGCGGAAGCCACGCAGAATGTTTCAGGATTGTCCTTGTCCGTAATTTTACCACTCCTGGTGTGATCCTAGATGTGTCCGCACTGTCCTGCCACGATCAGCATTTTCCGCGGCATTTCGGGACATTCCTGAATGATTCCTAGGACGCTCCTAGGACTGACTGCAGTCAATGTGTTGACATTCTTAATAATGTCTCAGGAAACAATAATTTGCATAATTTTTCCGCGTCTGACGCGGAACGAATGCCGAAATGACAAAATTTGCTTCCGCAACCCTTCCTAATGTTGTCGGCGCTCTAGTGGACGCCAGCCCTTACAGAGCAAAATCATTGGCCCATTTCAATAAAAACTAGTAAAGGCCTAGCAAATGCTTTTTCTAACATTTTTGTTTGCATCTTCAGATATTCCAACCAAATAGTTGCTAGAAAAGAGAAGCAGAAGCTTGTTGTTGTTGTTGTTTTTTGTTGTTGTTTTTTTTTGCCAGCAGTCGCTTTTCCAGACTAGCGAAAGCTTACATTCCTATCCAAATTTTACTCAGCATTAAAAGGAAGAAAAGTTTTGTTCTTGTTTACAAAAGCTCCCCAGCTTTAATGCGTATTTGAAAAGGAGGAATTTTCTTTCCTCATCAAGCTGTCACTTGGTATTCTGCAAGATCCTCTCCCACTACCTTACGCTTTTACTTGCATGGACATGATGAAGATTAAAATGGTGTTATTCCTGCATATAACACTGTCCTCACTATCTTTGTTTTAAAGCTAATAGATAGGTGATATTTATCTTTAATTACAGATGTAAAAAAACAAACATGAATTTAATCAGGCATGAAGCCGATTTGCCAGATTTAACAGCAGTAAGTCAAATTGCTCTCTGTTCCCACTTTGGAAAGTGAGCAGGGAGAGAAATACTTTTGACTAAGCTCATATATATGGCTCGGCGCACAAAACACCTTTGTGATATTTCCCTCAACGCAGTTAAGTTTAAGCTGATCTTGACCCTATTGTCAACTCTCAAACAACACCAGCTGCAAACCCACATGCCTGACATATAGTAAGAGTCCTAGCTATACCATTTACTTAATAACCTTTTAACTTGTAACCCAAGTAAATGCTCGGTTTTTTATCCGGACCATTACTTCTAGTTTAATTTTTTGAAGCTGCAAGCAGAAGGTTAGAAAAAAGCATTTGCTAGGTTTTATCGGGGGTAACCTCGCTATTCATAAGGACCACTTATTCATAAGGACCGCTATCCATAACGCGTGACTAAATGAATAGCGGTTTTGTACGAATAGCGGTCCTTCTGAATAGCGAGCAAACCATAGACAAATTACCTCGCTATTCATAAGGACATCCATTCATAAGGACCACTATTCATAACTACTGTTTGTGTTTTTGTAATCTTCATTCCTATAAGTTCGTTGAAAGTAAATATTGGATTAATTTATTATAGGCAGTTGTCCGATGTTATTTTTCCTTTTCCCAGGAGCTACCTTTCCGTTTGTCAGATATAACACGAACTTCAAACTGCGATAAACGGTATTAACCTTCCGTAAAATGTACTTTAAAAGTACTGTTATGTTTACCAACAAGTAATTAGTTAGTACACAATCATAGCGGTTAGTTGCCTCCGTATCTTCTTTTTGTAATATAGTTTAAAAAACATTAATTGGGACTCCACCAGGTAATTTAACAAGTTTAGAAAATTGCAATAGTTATAAATCTAAATCAGAGACACAGACCAGTACGCCTATAATTCGGACTCCCTCATGTGGAACTCGCGAAATGACTTTGTTGTATTAAAGATATTTGAAGAACCTGTTACTGTGTACACATTAATTGGTTTATTTTTCGAATGAAATATACGTCATTGACTGGTCCTAACTTTAGTACAGGTTTCAACCCTAACTAAATTGTAGAGTCAGTCTAACTGATATATGGATCGCCAACTGTCATCCTCTTCACGCCATAAAGTTTACCATAATTCTGCAACTAATGGAAGTTATTGTGAAATTATTTTCTCATTTTAATTTGACAACTTTATTAATTTTGTTCATTAATTTTGTTACAGAAAGACAGTAATGTGTACTAGATAAAAAGCTTGAAATTTTGCACTCCATAAAGTAGTGGTTATGAATACGAGTATATACTTTCAGACAGTAAAATAAAAACATATGGTCTAATCATCATCAGTGATGAAAAGCTAAGCTTGTTCTTCCTTTCCCCTCACTCTATCTTTACATAAGTCCCTTCTTCCGCCAGTTCTATATTTAGATGCATGTTTGACGGTTAAAACGCACGAATTAGGAGCGGAATTTGCCATGTAATCTAACCCTTTACATCACATTGGATGCTTCTTTTCAGTATGCATTATTACAAATGAATGTTTATCAAAAATATTTATTTTCATGCATAATCTTTTTATAACAAAAAAACAAATGAAGAAAAAATGGCATTGAAAAATGATTGTTCAGAACACAATGACGTAAAATCTGCACATCTGTCACCTGCACCATGTGCGCACATATTCTGGAATTGGAATTGTTCTGTCTTGCCAGTTAAGTATGCAGAAAGCTTATAATCCATGCAATAATTTTTTTCTATAATACATGTGCTTTGTTTCCCTTCCCTCAATATCTCATACCTTATTCACACCTTAGCACTCGATTGGGGATAAAAATTTGTCCCGCGAACATTTTTATCCCCCTTTGACCTCAGACTAAGTCCCCATCCCCTCCCCATATATTATACACATGCGTGAATGAAATCCTCGGAGTGCAAAGCAGTCACACCTCCGAACCGACCGATTCTTGGCCAATCGGGGTGATGTAAAAATGTTTAATAATTTGGAGACAATTGACCACATTTTGTGGTTTGGCTCAATAAATTTTGATTCAGAGCTCTCCAAAATATACCAGATGCATGAGTAGAATGAGCAAAAATTTCTGCACACACTATGTCCATTTTTGTGGCATGGCCTGGCCATGTTGCGTTTGATGCCAGGAACTTTAAAAACAAGAGTAAGGTTTAAAATTCTTAAATTGGCAACACATTGAGAGGTTCAAAATCATTGTTTTTTATCCAAATTGGCAATTTTTTTCAACTTTACGACAAAATTTATAATCATGTATATATGGTTTTCAAAAAGATTACTTTTATTAGAACCATGCAGCACCAAAAGAAAAATATTATTGTTGCCAATTTGAAGAACAAAATGTGATCAATTTAGCCATTGAATAATTCCTGTCCTGAAAGGGTTAATGATTTATGTTTGGTCTGTTGGTCTGGTGTACTTGTTGGTCTCATTAGTGTGATTGGGGTATAAGGGTATAACTTTCCACCTTCAAGGATTCATGAGCGTGTGTGTGTGTATGTATGTATGGGGAGGGGATGGGGACAGATGTCAAAAGAAAAAAAAAGTTCGTTGGAAATTTTTTTTTTCTCTAGCTCGAGTGCTGAATAATTTCACCAACTCCCCGATCCATGACATAATGTTGGCTATTAAAACCAGTTTGGGGGGGGGGGGTTATTTTTTAAAAATTATATTCTTTTCTTTAACATGAACTGTAGGTATGAATTTCTTATTATCTTCTTTTCATGCCAACAGGACATACGATGATGCCGGTAACTCAACTCTAGACTCATGAGCACTTGGAACACGTTCGGAAAAAATGAAGCGTCTCTTGTCGAGCTCCTACTGCTCGGGAGCATCTTGAGCTCAGCAGAGTCTGGCACCTATAAACTCGCCGACAAGTGGGTGTCCGAAAGACATGATTTTGTAAACGCACAAAATGGTTCTGCGCCTGCAACATATTGTTGTGACGTATGAGCAACTCTTAAAATGTACAGAATAAATGGAGTATGAATATGGGAACTGATCTATTGTTTAAAACAAGCAAAGAAAACAGAAATGAGAAATAAAGAAAGAAAGAACATATCACTGGTCTTGCATTTGGTGTCGTCGACGACGCCGGTACAATTACGAGACAGGAATGTTTTAAAGTTTGAACGTGTCATTGGGTGATTTCAAGTTCGGTGTTGGTGTTGGTGTTGGTGTTGGTGTTGGTGTTGGTGTTGGTGTTGAAAGCGTGAATTGGGCTGCTGATTCTAGCCCCAACACCGAATTCGGGTTTATAAAAATAATACCAATCACATTATTGATAGCTCAACACCTAGTGAAGTCAATCCCAGCACCAGCTTCATTTCAGGTTCGGTGTTATGGCTGGTGCTAGTTTTGCCCCAACACCAACACCAGCTTTCAACACCGAACTTGAATTCATCCATTCTTATCATTGTTCAATCAACAATGCTTCACCAAAATGTAACGGGTTACCTTATCAGATTGTTTGCAAATATATATTTACCTTCGCCTATTTGAAAGAAGTTAATCCTTCGTCCCGTGATGTCATTAACGGCAATTAACATAGAAAACTTCAGACAAGAAACATTAGGATTGAATAACCACGTCTACTTCATGCAAAGCGCATATAATGATTATACCGATCAAGTGATGTGTGATTATCGTTGCTATAATTACCGATATTGTCTTGTCCTTCATTGTTATTATGCCTTATAAACGACCCCTTACAGATCTGTTTACATACTTCGGTTTTATAATAATCGGTTGATCCTGATTACTAAGGCTTAATTGTGAAGTATTTTGTGTGCGGAATCCGCCCCCTTTCCCAGTGACCTCCCGCATCTTTATTTTGGGTTTAAACATGTTAAAGGTAATTATACCTTTTGATAAATTTGACAAACATCATGAATTTTGCCATGGATCAATATACCCTTACATAATTATAATATATGAAACCTAAGGCTACCAACTAGACTGAAAGCCTGCGAGACCAACGGCCCAGGATACCAACAGCTCGGGGGGGGGGGGCCTCAATATATTGGACAGACGGGTATGTGCCGCTTTGACGACCCCCCCCCCCCCCCCCCCCCCCTTTCAACGGCCGATCGCCGTTCTCAAGATACCCGAATTTCCATAAACTGCATGCCAATCTCACCCTTCCCACGCGTTCTCAATATACCCGGCCGGAACAAAAGCGCCCGTCTCTCTCCGCCCCCCCCCCCCCCCCCCCCCAGCGTGCCCGTTCCCTAGCTCTCGCGTACCTACGTCCATTCACTTGAGTGCGCAATTGCATATTATGCATATATAGAATCCCCACACTTAGTGCCGTAGTTCCTTAATTAGACCATGTTTTTTCGCTCAGCTGGGTATAGATCCACCGTTCCAAAGACCCTATGTTTTTCGCTTCTAGTCAGTTCCTTATACCTCCGTTTCGAGGGCGGCTGCGGCACACCTCCGTCTAAATTTTTTTTTTGAGTACCCCCCCCCCCCCCCCCCCCCCCCCGGGCCAACAGCTCACTAGACAGACATCTCGCTCTGTTAAAGGTCATGTAGAGTTTTGGTCAGCCCTCAAAAACTGTTCGTCAGATTTCTTCATTTTTTGTTGATAAATAGCAAGATACTAGCAGTACTAAGACACTGTGATGATTTCACCTCCTAAAGTCTAATATTAAACAATTAAGAGGCAAAAACTAATTTATGTGCCGGGACAAGCACGTAAAATCCCAACAAAGGCAGCATGTGCTATACACTGTACACACACGTGTAAAACCAATGAGTAGCTACACACAGTGATGCACTGCTGTCTCTATGCGAAGCCCCAAGATTGCTATGCGGGGAGCCATCGGGCTGGAAGGGTCCTAGCATAGTGGCAGTACCTTACAGATATTTACACTGAAATTCGCCACAAATCATAGATGGAATACCAAATGATCTCTTACAGACATCTACTGATACAAGTAGAATAACATGAGACTATATTTAACATGTTTCTTTCCAATTTCTTTTTTTCTACCAATACTGTACACGAGCTTTAAACCCTCAAAAAAAAGTTGTCAAAAGGCCCTCTATATAGATCAACGGTTTAGTAGACTGACATTGTGGGCTTCGTGGGCTGTCGGTCTGCCGGGATGTCCTTGAAACCTGAAGGTCATAGGTTCATTAGTTTATTGATTTCGAAATAGATCATTGATTTGCAATGAAATATATCTGACGAAATGTTTTTGTGTAGTAAATATAAAATATTAATAGTGACGTTATGGATGAAATTAATTGTTCAGGTTAAGTCGTTACATAACAATTTTTCTTGTTAAAGTCAATCCTATTGGATAACCTGCCATGAACCCACGACCTTCATATCCCTATATGGTCGGTTGTTCAAACAACTGGACTACGGCAAGTAACAGTGTTCATTCATACTCACATTTACAACACGTCCAAACACGCGATTTTCCGTGATGTTAGTTTAAAAATGGACCTTTAATAGTTTAAATTGGTCATGCACATAATAATAGTGCTATTGATGTTCTGTTTCTAATAAGGTCGAAAATGGAAGTTTGCAAACTTTGTTATATCTACAGCCACTGCAGCTTATATTTGTGTTTTGTTTTGTGTTCTGCATGTTTATTGTGTGCCTCAAATGTTAACATAATTTGCAGTATGAGATAGAAATGAATTCAAAGCAAATATGTTTTGAAAGAAACTGTTAGTTTGAGATATCCCATTGTTCCACATGTGATGGATTATATAATTTTTTTTTCTGTAGTCTGTAGATCATAGCTATGATTTATTTAATTAAAAGCCACATTATTTAATTCAAAATACGATACTAGTAGAGGAGAGCTATGTAGGATTTTGCCGGACTAATACGTTTCTCCCCAACTTGAGCTCGTCATACCTTCTGATAAGTTATTCGTGTTATCGCAAATTGAATGCACAAAAACGCTTGTGTGCTTGAGACACTCAGGTTAACTATATGGTGCTACGTGCCTCGACCAAAAATCGTCGACCCCTTGCCCCCTAAAAATTATACAAAAAAATAATTATTGGACGATTATGTTTGTGTGTATCTCAAACTTGTTAGTCTCTTAAAAGTTAGAACAAATTAGAAGTGTCTATTTCAAAGCTATATTTTATCATGAATGCATTTGAGATAGATGTCATTAGAGGTGTATCTTCAGACAATGTAGTCAGCTAATTATAACATAATGACTGGTTCATTTGTCTAGATCAAAAGTTAATGTTTAATGTTTGTAAAGACTTCATGATGTCGTTCTTTCATTATGGCGTTCCTTTCTCTTAATGCAGTTCTAAATTCGTATTGTATTCATTAGCAAAGTAGCGAATATGACTTTGCCTTATACTGTCTTAAAGATTGAGAATATTAAGTTTATGTAGCATTTTATACGTACAAAGACATTTTATATACCTACACTTATATTAGGTGCATTCCTTGATGATTATATTAATCAATGATATGAATCTTGTGAAATTGCAATATATCAAATGACAAAGCCACTATGTGTCTTTGTCATGATACGAACCTATTATTTATACCAAAGAAGCCTTATTGAAAAAGTGTAATTGCTGTACATGTTTTTCTTGCTGTGTGCATCAAGAGTGATTTTTGTTGATCTTTCACACCTCTCTCTGCCTTTCGCTATTTTTTTTCTCTCTCTTCCTCATTACCTCTCCTTTACTCTTCCTCCATCCGTCCTTCCCTCCCTCCGTCTCTCTCTCTCTCTCCATCCCCCTATATCCACTCTCCCTGTCAATGACTACTCCTCAGTCTGTTATTGATTATTCCATCTCTTTCTCTCTGTCCCTCTATCTTTCTGTCTCTCTACTTTCTCTCTCTACATTATTTTGTCCGATTTGCTTCTCTCCCATTCTCTCTCTCGCCCCCCTCGCTTTGTCCTTCATCCTCTAGTCTCTCTTTACTATCACTAATGACTATCAGAATATCTTTAGTTTATTTAACTTTTATCTATCAATACTGTGGTCAAACCAAATTAAAATATAAAAAATATTTCTATTTGTGTTTTGGAATCATTTGTACAAAGACATTTTATATACCTACACTTATATTAGGTGCATTCCTTGATGATTATATTAATCAATGATATGAATCTTGTGAAATTGCAATATATCAAATGACAAAGCCACTATGTGTCTTTGTCATGATACGAACCTATTATTTATGTCAAAGAAGCCTTATTGAAAAAGTGTAATTGCTGTACATGTTTTTCTTGCTGTGTGCATCAAGAGTGATTTTTGTTGATCTTTCCCACCTCTCTCTCTGCCTTTCGCTATTTTTCTCTCTCTCCTTATACCTCTCCTTTACTCTTCCTTCATCCGTCCTTCCCTCCCTCCGTCTCTCTCTCTCTCTCTCTCTCTCTCCATCCCCCTATATATCCACTCTCCCTGTCAATGACTACTCCTCAGTCTGTTATTGATTATTCCATCTCTTTCTCTCTGCCCCTCTATCTTTCTGTCTCTCTACTTTCTCTCTGTACATTGTTTTGTCCGATTTGCTTCTCTCCCATTCTCTCTCTCGCCCCCCTCTCTCCCTGTCCTTCAACCTCTAGTCTTTCTTTACTATCACTAATGACTATCAGAATATCTTTAGTTTATTTAACTTGTATTTATCAATACTGTGGTCAAACCAAATTAAAATATAAAAATATTTCTATTTGTGTTTTGGAATGATTTGGGTGTAGTTGTTGTTTAATTCAATTTTTCTTGGTGCATTAATCTGCATGCTTGAAAAAAAAAATCAGATTAAGATATTGATATTTTAGGCCTATATACTCGTAGAAATAAAGAAAGTTCACCTCCCCCTCCCCCCCCCCCCCCGTGGTCATAAGGAAATCCACAGACGTTATATTTTTAAAAAACCCACCAAAACACGTAACTCTCCATCAAATCATCAATGATCTGATAAAGAAAAAGAAAAACTTCTGTCTGCAGACAGCAAGAAACTACCAAACAAATGGCTTGGCTTAAGAAAATCCACACAAGTAATATTATGAGCCATACTTTATTTGTTGTATCCTAAAGTGAAAGTAAAAAGTTGTACTACAATATTGCTCCGCGGTTAATATCCTATACATTCACTGAATTCTTACATTCAACCCCGGACCATACACTTTATCTATAACCTTTACCCTAATCCTGGACCCTACCCATAAAACCCAATTGCAACCTTGATCCTAACTCTACATCTTTGAAGAAATAAAGACTGGAGCTACTGACGCCAGAGCATACATGTGTGTCGGAGCACCGTGAAAAATACTTTGAATTGCCTGGTCATGACCTAATCTATTTATTCTTCTGTTTCTAAATTCCTTTTGTATTCGAATAAAGTTAAATTTGATAACACGGCTAGCTTTTGGAAGTTGTCTACTTGGAAAAAAAAAAAAAAACGCTGGATCCTACTCTTTCCCCACCCGTCCGTGGCAATATGTCCGTAAAATTTAAACGTGACGTACAGGGGAAGATCAAGCATTTTTTCAACAGAGGGCACAATTAAAAAACAAAAAACAAAACAAAAAGCAAATACATAGGGGCAAATTCTTTGTGGTGTACTTGAGGTAGCCAGTTGTGACCTCTCTTAAATCCACCTCTAGATAACCAAACTAATTTCTCGTAAGCATATAAAAAATCTCATTTTATTTAATTAAATTTTACTATGAGGATATGCATGAGAAAGTAATAGACTGTTGTATACACCCATGCGTAGTGTTGGTTACCAGAACGTAGTGGTCGCTCTTCAAAAACAACTTTAAGCATATTAAGCATTCTTCATGCTCTTAGAGCATGAAGAATGAGAATTTAATTTAAGAGTTAATGGATGGGAAAAGTATAATTACCTATATTCCTTTTTTTTTTTTTTTAATATGTTCAGAGATCGAGGTAATTTTTGAAATATTTCTTTGAAAATTTTTTTTTTGGGGGGTTTTTTTTTTAAAGGAAATGAACAATCATTCTTTTGAAACTTTTGTTATTCATGTGATTTGTTATTCATGTAATTCATGAAGTGTTTTGTATGAATATGAACTCATTCTTTGTTATTGTAATAATTGTTTCGAATTATGAACTTGTTAAGAGGAAGAAATATCATTCAAAAAAAAAAAAAAATCATAGGCTTCCTCTAATAATGGAAGTTTAATTTAAAAGTTATATGGATGGGAAAGTATAATTACCCATATTTCTTTTTTTTTTTTCTCTCTCTCTATTTTTAGAGATCGATGAAAGTTCTTTGTTTGAAAAATCTTTGTTTTTAGAAAAGGAAATGTACAATAATTATTTTGAAACTTTTGTTCGTTATGCAATTTATGAAGAACTCTGTATGATTATGAACTCATTCTTTGTTATTGTAATAATTTTTGCTGAATTGTGAATTTGTCAAGAGGAAGAAATAAAATATCATTCAAAAAAAAAAAAAAATTAAATGTACATGTATTTTCTTTTTTGAAGGGATATTTCAAACTGCAGGGAATTGCTCCCGTTGTAGATTTATGAGCCAACATTTTGAATATCTTGAAAACACGTGTTATTCAAAGTATTTATATTAACGTTAAACGTAGTTATATTATTTAAACTGTTGTTCCCGATTTGCTTTGGAGAAGCATAGGCAGATGCAAGGTGCCACTGCCACTAATCGCCGCAAATCGCTCTGAACTCATTATAAGAGAGAGTTAAAGCATGAAACGATAATATCGTATTGGAAATAAATATTTCATCACTTTAAAATCAAAAGGGTTACAGTGAAGCAATTTCTTAGTTTATTGTGTATATAGGTATGAAATCAATATCTCCATAACATTTTCATCTCCATTACATCTATTTACATTATCACCATCTTCAACATTACATCATCACCATCGTCATCGTCGTCATCATCATAATCATCCACCATCCAACACTATCCTGATCATTGTCATCGCCATAATCATCATCACCACTGCATCATCTCCGTCATCATCACCATCCACATCATTACCATCACCAACATCAACATTATCATTACCATCATCAGCACCATCCATATCATCATCATGATCCCCATCTTCGCCATCATTATCATCACCATCATCATCATAACACTATCCCCATAATAATCATCTATTTCATCATGATCATCATGAACACCATCAAGAGAATCATCTTAATCATCATGTATCCCAGCAACAATTACAGCACATGCCACATAATCAGTACCTTTATATTAATATCAATAATTAACATAATTGTCACTTAGTAAATATTAACGTTGAGAAATGTATCATAATGTCAACCATCATTAGCCATCAGTGCAAACATAATTTTATGTTTATATGAACTGTATTACAAAATAATATCTTTTATTCATTTTACATCATACCAGTACTATGTCATGATGTAAGTTATCAAATGAAATTAAAGTTGATTTTTTTTTAAATTTAAAGATTTTAATCTCGATACTAAATATTTTAACGTTGCACATTCCTCTATTTTATGTTTTGAAAATGAATTGAATTTCTCTAATTTCTCAATTGGAATATGAAGTCAATGTGATGTTATTTGAATTTGTACAATTGTTAGTGATGAAATGATAATATGAAATGTTTTGTGAGAAATTATTGTAAACATGTGCAATGCAGCCAATGGCTGCAAAGCATTGTTCAAATACAACCATTATTGAATGAAAAGCATCATCATCATCATCGTCATCATAATCATAATCATCATCGTCATCATAATCATAATCATCATCATCATCACTAACACCATGTCAGAATTACAGCTCAGAAATGGATGTTCTGATACATGGATTTCCTCAACATTATTTTTTTTGGAACTACTCAACGAAAATGTCTTTATTTCAAGAAGTGTATGGTGACAAAAAATATATTAGCCAAACGGGAAATGTAAATATCATGTGAGCAATCGCACATCATATTTTTTAAAATTCAGAGATGCAATAATTAAATTATTGATTATTCCTCTACGGCAATAAATACATGAATAGCACACACATTCTAACAGAAATCCATTTATCAATAGCCCAATTAATTAATTCTTATGACAAAATATAAATCAGAAGATGAAATAATGACAGAGGGTCACAAAACTTTAATGGCAGAATGTCTCAAGCTGCTTAGTTCTATTGCAAACAAATATAAACCATCATACACAATATAGTTATAGTACAACTATGAATAACAATAAACCAATTTTCTATACATTTGTACACTTATACAAATCAACGACACGTACATAAAAATGAAAATATGCAAAAATTTCAACAACATTACAAAATAATAATTTCTTTCTTCCTTATAGAATACTATTGAAACGAATATGCTAAGCCAGCTGATAAAAACACAAGTAAGTTCCTAATACTGTGTACATTCTGTTAATTGTCAATTTCTGAAGAAATATTCAGAGTGGCCGATTGCACAGTTGGGAATTTGTTGCAGGCGACATGATTCTTTCTGAAAGGACTGATAAACAATATCTGATCAATATACATGACAGAGATTTTGTGAACTGTGGATTAAAAAGAATTATTTGATTGTAACTCTATTTCTAAATTGCTTCCCTGGCATGTATTGTACAAAAGGTCCAAGATTGTGTGAATATTAAAGAGCACAAAAATGCTATAAGCATCACTGTATACACATTGTAACTACAAATATATTAAACTGTTTCAAATCAATTACACAAAATATAGTATGTTCTTGCACATGATAAATGTACAATAATATACAAACTGTAGGTATAAACATGTAGTAACAATGTACATGTAGTACTTCATAGTGAAGAAGAATGTAAAGAATGGAATGAGTGTTATTTCATAATAGTAAATAAACTCTCCTCACATGTATATCTTTTCTCCAATTAAGTTATTTTACAGGAGGGTGTCTTCAAAGACCCTATTTATATAAATCATCGGTGATTGACTGAAGAAACATCTTCATTTAAATAGAAAAAACACTAATTGTATGGAATGTAGATTTATATGACAGATTTATCACAATCATTCTGAAGTCAATTATTTGAGTCCCCCACCATAGAGCTCTCACATTTCTGACAGTATGAGCATAATGTAGGCCTACAGACTATCCCAAGACAATTCAGGCATCCAACATTTTGGTGATTTTGCACTGGAGACATTTGCTCCAGGCTTTGTTCAAAGATAAAGTTTCGGGCTTTTATGACCATAGGATTTTATCATGTGTAGGCTAGGTTTAAGGTTGGGTTTAAGGTACATCATTGGGCATGCTGGGTAAAGGGCTGAAGTTATGAATTCAACTACAATTAGCAAAATAATGGCCATGGAACAATAGTCGTCAGTGCATACTATATGTACATCAGACAATCCTTCATCCAGATATAATGGGCCCTGTAATTAGGTTGTCCATGTTGATATAGTTAAGCTGTTGTATTTCTATGAACTTTCATGAACAAATCGTTTCCATGTTGCACAAATAGTACTTTTTGAGAATATTTGGTAAAAAGACTTCAAATAATAAACTTGTATACTGAAAACTACATGTACATGTAGAGAATGGACTTGTTGTTATAAAAAACAAAACAAAAACAAAAACAAAAACATGAAAAAAAAAAAAAAAGTTATAACAGTGGCGGATCCAGGCAGGGGCACCAAGGGCACACGCCCCCCTTTAATTTTTCTGTTTTGTTTTTTAACTTGAGAGGGGGAATACCCCCCTCCCACATCCTCCACTCCCTCGCCACTGGCACCCCCCCTCCCCCATTTCAAATTCCTGGATCTGCCACTGGCTATAAAATGATTGCAAACACTTTCAACAAATCAACTAAGGCAATTTCGACACGCTAGTGCATTGCTAATAATCTACTATAAATTTTGAATCTTATTTTAATTGGCAATACAATACAGTATTGACATTGGAAGTTAGTTGGGTTTTTGGAACTGTTTGCAATCACATCTTTAATGTAATCTTTAAGAATCTATTCTGTGCCCCATACTTACTATTGCTGTCAATTTCTTACACAAAAGCAACTGGATTATCTATTAATTTTTAGACAATTTTATGCAAAATGGGTCATCTCACTTATAAATACAAATACTATACACTGAAAGACATGTCTCTTGCTATAAATGACCAAATCAAAATAATTGGAGGGAAAATTCCAAAAAAAGAAAATTGCATAACATAATTTCTACATGTGCAGACCAAAAAATAAAACACAGACATTCCCCAATATCCATCTTCTTCCCCTACATAAAAACACCCCCAAAACCATTTTGCATAATTGGGTAGGAAATTTTAAACTTAAAAATCTGTTTGTAATTCCCATTTTACATTCTTTATACATGACTTCTTATGCATCTTAGATATTGATGATACATAAAATGGACAACTTGAAGCAAAGTATGTATGTTCATGGATGCTATCTGTTTTAGTTTCACCAAAGGGTAGACATATGAGTAGTCAGCATTTTAAGTACTGTAGTGCACCAATTCTAAAAGTCAAATGAAAGAATGTGTAACAAAGTACTGAACAACATGTTTAAACAAAATTACAAAAAAAACAACAAAAAACAAACAAACATATAAAAAGTACTGAATATCAATTCACAAACTACATGTACCTGACATGTTTACTAAAATGAAAGCAGAAAATCATATTTTCATCAACCAAAAGTTCATATCCGGGCCCTGTTTCATATTCTTTTTCACAAATAACAATTGCCACAATGCTATAGTAAATCTGTGAACATATAAATTGTTATATATTGTGAGAAAAAAAGTAATATGAAAGTGCCTTCAATGAACAAAAAATCACATATTTGACAAAAATTTAAATAGCTTTCTCAGACAAAGCTATGTATTTATAGTACAATAATGCATACAATCTGAATCCATTTGGTAATAATTTGAAATAATCATATAAGCCTGGTCAGCAACGTAGATTAGGTATTGTCTCATATACCTCTCACAAATGTTCCAATTCTATCCTCTGTGTAATGTACACGTTTGCAATACATGTCTGAAGAACAACCTCTCCCCCAAAAGAACAAAAAGGCAGGTGATTGAAAATGATTTAAAAGCAAAGAAAACACTTACCAACATCTTAATAGGAATTAATATTCCATTTTGTATTTCAGTGAATTTTTTTTGGATTTTGCAACTGCTGAATACAACTCTGATTCTACCAGGTATCATAATTCATCTTTTTCTTAAATTCACAGCAATTGTTTAATTTTATTTTAAATTGTTCATTTTCTCAAACTTAGAGTAGTTGTTTTTCTGCCTTGTTTATATGTGTTTTGTACATGTACATTATACATTCATTTACATGTACATCACATGATCACAGATGTATCCTGTACAGGCATATCCAAATAAGGAAAACTACATGTTTTCAAAACAGAACACAAATATGTACCTGTAGACATGAAAAGAAGCAATGAAAGTATGTACATGTACATTTGTATACAATGCGTTCTTCAAATAATTTACTGCACACAGCTCTCCTTTCAAACTTGATAATCAAATAATTCTAAAAATAATGAACATCTACCAAAACTTCTTGTGCCTCTAGCCACTTTTGATTTCTCTCCAGTACATATATGTTTTTTAAACTTTTAACTACAAGTGGACTGGGAGAAAAGGATAATTCAGTTTCACTAAATCTCCCACAATAAAATTCATGTACATGTACATGTACATGTACATGAATGCCTTTAATAGATAAAACAACACTATTATAAAAAGATTTGGGTTTTATCTGTTAGTTCTGAAAATATGTGTAAACATTGTACATACAAGTTGGAGTCACCAAATACACATACCCGATATGTCAAAACTCAAATGAAGCTTTACACTGTACAACAATGTGATATTATCAGAGCATTTATCCAATAGACCTGTTCACAAAGTTATTCGAATGTATAAATGTTTCTTTCCTCGGGACCTAGTACGGTATTCCATTAACCTGTCATTAATCATGAATGAACTACAATACTTGGAATCAAGTCTGCATACATTACTTGCTGCCACGTCTGACAAGCCTCTGACAAGCTTTCAGGTTGTCAAGAACAACCTTTGTTTTAAAAGTATGCATAAAATTTGAATATATCTGTGAACAGGTCTATTGTACAATAAATGCAAATATAAATTTGAATAATCAACAGTTGGGCTGAGTCACTACAGCTTTTTCTAACCACTGTTTGCCCCTGATACAGCAGTCACACCAATGAGACTGACATACCCCTCCCTCACACAAAATTACACCATCCCGATTGGCCATGATTTTGTTGGTTATAAATCGGTTCGGACTCAGTTTGTCAATGTGACTGGGGTACGAGCCTTTCATAATAAATCATGTGTGGTCTACTCATCTACTGCACTTGCATAATAAAAAATCTACAATATGAATATAGTTTGAAATTACATTTCGTCAGCTTGAAAAATATATACATGTACAGTAATTCATGGCAAATGTGTTTGAGTTGTCTTCTCTACTTGTAGATAACGTAGATTGCACTGGTGTAATTGCTGTTATACAATATACAGTAGGCCTAGTAGCCTACATCAAAATATATAAGAATCAGGTCATTTTTCTATCATCTGCAAATTAGTAATATGGGGGTCAAGAAAAGCAAGGTGAGATTAAAATATATGCACCCACAGAATTACAATACTTACATGCAATATATTCCATTCTGAGTTCATATACATACATTATGTATATATGACTATGAGATCATACTACTTGAATTACATATCTTGTACAGTAATATTCAGTTCAATAATTTCATAAAGATTATGGATTATGGCTTGTCCCATTTTTGTTTGTGTCTGAACCTGTGTAATTTTCACTGCATGGACTAGAAAGTTTTAAGTAGATGTTAACATAAATTATGTTCATAAAAATATATCAATCACTATCAAACCATACATGTATACCCGTATTTCAACATAAATAGAAATGTTGACCCCCAGCATTGAATGGTATAAGTTTTAACCAATTGTAATTCTACAAAAATGAAAGTATGAATCTTCCTCAGTTTAGGAAGTTACAATATACCTAACTTAGCAAAAGAGAGCACTTAATTTCCAAGTGTTCATTTGGTTTTCTAATGCTATGAAAATGTGAAAAGTAAAAGTTTAGTTAGAGAATTCAAATCAAGGTATATAACCGGTAAATAGAGTTATGAATATGAAGCATTGGCATTGATGTACTCTTCAAAAAAAGTTGTTTACATCACAGAAATATTCAATTTCATCTGTCATTCATGATACACCTATAAAGATCGGACACCTGCCAAAAGATATTTATTTATACAAATATTTTCTTTCACTGCCATGCATAGTTTGGTTTTTTTAAACAATAACTACATGTATCTACATCTCCAAAAGCAAATATATTACAAAAGAGGCAAGAAAAGAAATATGCATAAAGGCATAGCAGAGTTGTTTTTATTAATAAAAAATTCAATGGACTATTGAATTCAGGAAAGGAAATAATTTCATATAATTCTATGTAAACTTGTAGAACTGAATGCTGCTTTAGTACAAGAAGAACGATTTCTCATTTACCCCATTTAAATTTCCCATGTTGGACTACAATGTACTTGTTGAATGACACTCAGATATTTGTTTACAACACGAGTAACAGTAACCATGACTTATTTCAATTTGAAAAGTATAAATCATTAGAAAACAAATAGAAATTTCACTTAAAATGTTAGTATAATTTAGTACCTGGTAAGTTAAATGATAAGTAGTCAATAACATCACTTCACTGTATTAGTACTCTTTCAATTCTAATCAAAACACAGCTGCACAAGACTATACATGTACAAAGCACATGCATCATTCTGATTGGCACTCAGTTTTCAAGTATAGGGAATGCTGGAAATTGAATACCATGTCTATTATTTTAGAACTATTTCAATCTACCACATTCATGAAAGAAATTGCTGATTGTCTTAATTTTGACAACTGACAATATAATATATATTTGAATGATCATCTTTTTCTGATATCAATCCCATTAGATCTAAGATCTGAAGGCAAAATTTCATGTTCATGTCATCAAGTTCTCTTGCCATAATTGTTACTAATCTCCATCATCCACAATATTTCAAGTCAACATTGCACAGGGGGCTGAATATTTGGAATAGATATCTAGATCTAGGAATTATTAATGTGTGGAGTTTTGGCTTACTCTTCGTCTTCTTCATCCCTGATGGCATCATGCAACCATTGTTTCTCTTCATTATCCTCTGAGTCGCTACCAAAGGCTCCTCCCTTCATGTCCATCTCCATGTCTGACTGCAACAGTTTGGCATACATGAAGCGCTTCTTAGTAGGCAGTCTGCAAGCACAGATGATGAGGACTACAGTCCATACCAGGGCCATAATGGCTGCAGCTACAAAGATCAGTTTCACTGTGAGTACTTCGTAGAGAACACCCCACAAGATACTGCCCAGGGCTATTCCAACCCCCTGCTCAAGAGCGAGAACTGTCACCTGAATGGCCTTTCCCATTCCCGGTGGAGACGCTTCATTGAGGAAGGCCAAGATGCACCCCCTCATGGCTGACCTGCCAAGAGCATGAAGAAACTGGATGGGAACAACTGCCCAAGGTGTCCACAGCACAGAGTAGTAGAGATTCTGAAGTCCCTGGCAGGCAGTACCCAAGGCCAGCAGCCACACATTCCCCAATTTCTGGACTAGCCAAGGCGTAAAGATCATTGACATAGGTAGCTCGGTCATGTAAGCCACTGCTAAGCTCACTCCCATGGTAGTTTCTAATCCATGCAAATCCTGGATCAGCCAGAACAGGAAGCCATTGCTGCAAGAGGATATCATGGCCGTCACAACCAGGGTGACACACATCACTGCTGTGTGACCATCACTGTACAAGAACTTGATGCTTTTGATGTACTTACCTTCTTGCTGATTCTTCATCTTGTGGCTGAGAGGAACAATAATCCCAACCAGAAATACAACACCAATAAATGCAGCACTCATGTAGAAATGGATGGTCATATGACTTGAGTTGCCATAAAGGAAACATGCAGTGCTATCAACCACAAGAGCTGATACAAGTCCCATGACAGCAAATGCAGGCATGGTTAGCAAAGATGGCCTCTTGTATTTGTCCAGTTCATCAATGTTATCTAGTTGGTGGTACAAGGCTGTATCACACATGTGCTCAATGGGTCCAGCAAAAGTACCTGTTATTACAACTACAAGTAGAGCCAACCAGAATGTGCTTGAAATGCCATTTGAAGGGGCATCAACCATATCTTTGGTGGTTCCTAAGGTAGACGGTCCTGTGACATCTTCCTCTTTGGAGACAGAAATATCTGTTGTCTCATTAGCCATGGGATCACTCCTCTTAACTCGATCTCTCAAGTACGGTTGACTATGCGATGAAGGTCGCCCTACTCCATTTCTTAGAAGCCAGTTCAGGACATCTTCATTGTACCCATCATTGTCATTTTCATCAGCTTGCAACCCTTGCTGTTCCTGGTCCCAGTCCCAAGTGGGGTACCTCTCTGTATCAAAGTCTGTCTCAGGTTCAGTTTGCCAGTTCCACTTTGAAAGAGTGTCTAGTGGCTCCATGTACCTTCCAGGGTTCTGGTCTTTGTGCACTTGCTGACCCCGATATCGTTTCCTGGGCAAGTAAGGATCATCTTGCACCTTAGGATATGGTCTGCTGTTGATACTTGGTCGGTGACGACTTCTTGGATAACTTCCAGCAGTAGGGGATGATGCTTGGTTATTAAATTCATCGGCATTATGGTTAAGCATATTTTCATATCGAGGTTCGGCAACACTTTCTGGGTCGAGCTCATCCATTGTGTTCGCTGCCTGGACAAGATCATTGAAAGCTTCTGGCAATGTCTCCGGATCCTTCTGGACAGTTGTGACTGAGACCTTAGGCAAACTCTCACTAACTTGAATAGGTGGTGTGGTCATTTTCAAACTAATTTCATGTACTTCTGGCAAATTCTTCATCTTTGCAGTTGTCACATGAGGGGAGGGTACTTCAGTTCCTACATTTAATACAACTTCTTGATGACTGTCATTCTTTTGAAGCAATTCTCCAGCATTTGAGATGCCTGTTGATGCTGTGTTGTTTGTGTTGTCTACAAATCCGACACAGTATACTTGAAACAGAGCTGTGCTAGATGTCGGGATAATGGTGAAACCCAACACTCCTCCAAGGTAAAGAATGATAGCAAGGAGCAAGAAAACCCTGGCAGATTTGAATCTTATCAGGAACCTCCCAATGCAGGATGCTGTACAGGCTACGAGCAGACCTTGACAACCCAAGATGATCCCTACCTGCATTGCTGTCAGGCCTAGTTGTCTCAGGTAGATAGAGATGTATGGAACAAAGCAAGCCTTTGCCGCGGAGAGAGCTGTGAAGAAAACTCCAGTCATGAGCAGTAGCACCTGAAGGTTGATTTGCTTTTGCTTAGCCATTGTAAATTGCTGGTAGGATTTGCTTGGTTGAGCAATTTTTCCTTCAGATGATCATGGGCATTTCCATCAGCTGTAGATGTAGACTCATTTATATGTCAAGAAGTTACTTTTATCACCAAGCTACTGCACTTCTGAAGTATTCTCCCTGTTTCTTGGCCATTTGTCCCTAGAAAGTGCTGGAATGAGCTTTTTAAAAGTTTCCCCTCATATAATCATGTATGGTTATATCATCTGAAGATGTGGACTTATTCCTATGTCAGTAGGTTGCCATCAGTTCCTACTGCACTCTTCAAGTAACTAGTCTATTCCTTTGTTAAAGTTTATCAATGATGTTCTTGCTTGTGATATTCTGAAACCTTGATCATTCCCTTTCACTTCATCATGTCTACTCACATCAGCTGAAGATGTTGACTCATTCCTATGCCAACAAGTCTCTAGTATCAATGCTTCAGAAATGTAATTCCTTGATGGTTGAGCAAAGGACCATCAGATCTGTCATGGATTTGCAGGACAATGGGTGGTTACTCTCAGCATTACCTGTTATTTAGTCTTATGGAGGTTTAGCTAGAGGAATTCACCATCTCAGGAGCACTGTGCCACAAAGACGTCCTGCGTATGCACCTAGTCTCCATAGATCCCAATGTCCTCACCTGGACATTGATAAATAAGAGAGAATAAGAATATTGTTAACACAATTAAAACTAGATCTTTTTAATAAAAATAAAATATTTTTAGAAAACTTAATATATATATGCTTTCAATGAACATTATCCTATGATAAAAAGAGTGTTTCATGTTTCTCATGATCCGATCGTGGAAGTGGTGTTTTGCAGTTGGTTTGCAAGGTTCACCGTACATGGAAATGGATGAATCTTGCCCACTGATTTTTTTTTTTTACCTGTCTCTCCGTAGGGAAGATTGCCTCCTGAGTCCCATGTATGGCTTGTCATATTTTAGAAAAGATCAAGCCCGTATGGCTAGTCCAATAGCGCGTGGTGCATTATAAAACGCCTAATGTAACAACTACGCCCGAAATTGATATAGATCTACGCACAAAGCACATCCTTATGTTTGATTTAAGGGGTGCTCCTATTGGTTGACTTAACTTACCTAGTCCTAGTCCTAGATTTATTATAAAATCCATCTTGACTGGTAAAGTGTTAAAACATGAACATGTCAAAGAAAATATAAATAAAGGCAGTCCTTAAAAAGATAATATCCTGCTAAAACAGTAACGTTAGAGTTAGAGGTGCATGGCCGATTTGGGAGACTCTCCCACTTGGGAGACTGTCTCTGATCTGATAAGTGATATTGGAGACTTTGCTAACAAAAGGTAGATGACAATAGGAAAAGCACCAACAACAAGGCACTTTTTCTCGGCCAAATTTTTTCCTCTCAGAAATCAGAAGCCCATTTGTTTTGTGTGTGGATCATAACAAACAATGTTATGAAAACAAAAGTAAACTATTAAACTAGTCTAATTAGACTGTGGATTTTTAAAGAAGACGGTCAAAAGGGATACTTTTTCATGAGGAATCTGCTTATCACATTTTCATCTTGAGCCTGTAAAACAATTTTTCAGAATACCAACTTGCAACAATATTAGCACTGTACATGCAATATTATCTCCGGAGTCCGGAAGATACAACAAAAGTTACAATTTTCAGAATACCACCCCATGAATGATGCAGATGATGCAGACACACACTCGTTCCGTATTCCCACTACCGGTATGGTGGTTGATCCAGTGTCCGAACACTTTTCAGAAAATCAACGATAGCAAATAAAATATCAAACGAATATCTGTCAAACTAACATAATGAATGCTCAAAGAAAAAGAAGTTAATGGAATTTTCAAAAGACAACGTAGATTTAATACGATATTACTCCCTTCCGAGTGAACCCCTTCCCAACGACGCGGCGTTTTGGTCCCTTGAAAAAGGTACTGTATTTCCGAACGTGTGAAACCTATGGGAAAAAGACACAACCTTTGTTTCAATAGTGTGGTTTTCATACCGTAATCCCATGCGTATGAAAACCCATTTTAGGCGCACGTTCGGTAATACAATCTGTTCGGAATTACAATCCTTGACTAGACCTCTATACACATTCGCCTATTCGGAGCGGCGCCGCGCTCCCTCGAGAAGCAAGTAGCTTCTAGTTCTAGAAGACAATAATTGATTTGAATCATATTCATATAAGCATATATCTACAAATATGTACACTCAATTCATGCAAAAATAAACACATGTGGCATTTTTACATGTAAACAAATTCACTACCGTTACCTTAAAAATCCTGATGCCTTACTTTAGCCTTTGCAAGGTTTTATTATGATTCCCGTGTCTCCTAGTTTTTGTGTTTCTCTATTGCGCTAGTGCGCGCGCGCGGGATCTAATTACGTTTGTTATGCTATGAGGTAATAGCGCATAAATAGTAAACCTAGCGTCATCGGTCGCGTGTTGATGTGTAAAAAATACGTAGGGAAAGCCTCTTCAGCACGTAATATCTGCGCTTTGATATCGTAATTTTGCTGTACCGCGCCGTTTCAAACTGACGTGACGTGATCGTGAGCTACATACCGGTACATGTGTATACATATTGTAGCTCAGCTCGGCCGTATTTCTATAGCAGCAGCTAAATTGAGCCTGGCCTAGATTATACGTTGTTTACATACATGTATATGCAGTGTGCATGTGGATGATAGTGTTTTGAGGAAGAGGTGAGTGAGAATATTTACTCATTGACCCTGCATATACTTATTAGACTATTGTTTCCGAGATATTTTATGTGAAGGCATTATCGTGAAATATGAAACCACTCGTTCACGCCGCACATCACTTCGCCAAAGTAGACGCATCCAATTTTATCATCGTCCCTCCAATCATGTCGACCACCATCCATGACCACATTAGATATATTATCAATAGAGTCTAGACGTATAGATCTAGATCTAGTCAAGGATCTAGGATTAGCGAGCTTTCGATTTCTGCTCCGAACGACTTCTGTGACGAGTCACCAGAGCGTGGAGCCGTCGCACAGGCCAAGTCCGTTCACTTCGCGTTATACGCTTTCGATCTCTCATGACGGTGTGGGTCGCACTTTCATCCATATTTGACGCTTGTGATGTCATATATATGAATCTAGGACGACTGCAAAACCAGGGTGCACGCGTCCTCGATTCGGCTAGTGGACAAGGGAGACGACGTGACGCATGCGCAGAACTT
This sequence comes from Heliocidaris tuberculata, assembly GCA_025618425.1. NCBI lineage: Eukaryota > Metazoa > Echinodermata > Echinoidea > Camarodonta > Echinometridae > Heliocidaris > Heliocidaris tuberculata. Next base: position 31,338,880 of record CM046836.1, read on the forward strand.
CAAAATGTGGTTCGATCGTACCAGTCGACTATGTCGACGTGCAAATCGAAAGCTCGCTATTGTATTTGTATCACCGAACGCGTACAGTTAAGCGCATAAAATGTCTTTCATACGCGTGGGATCGGGCTCGCGTATGTCATGTATGTTCTCCACTAGACCGAAAATTCTGTCTCTCGTTCGTTAGCCTCTTATTTGGGTAGGGTCGGCTCTTCACTTATCACTCTGGGCATGCTGGGGGTTGTTTCATCAAATAAACTCCATGACAGTCATAACTCGGATCTTGTGGGCGATCTACGGAAATGTCATCATGGTCATGGACTTGAAAAACTGTTTCACGAAGACATGATAAACGACAACTCAATGATATCGATACTCATCAGCTAAGAAACATAGTCTTTATCGCAATCCATCGGATTTATCGTCAATTACCCAAACACATTTTGAGGCTCAGTTTTCCCCAAACTGTTCCAAAATGTCAAAAATGACAGCGAAAATTAATACTGCTGATACAAACATCCCGTTTAGATCTACATGAAAATATGTGTTACTTCTGGCATCTTAGAATTTATAAAATTGAGAAAACTCGAGGATGCTTTTGCGATGTACGAATCTAGATTTGTAAATAAGAGGATACCGTAATTGACTAATTATGGAAAGAAGACGCAATTCGTGTACACTTTCATGAAAATAATCAAATTAAGATATGTTATGGCCCAATTCTTGATATTCTTTTATAAAAATATACATTTACTATTATTCATATCATAGTATTGTGTGAAAAGGGATATATATAGGGAAAATACATCCATGGCATGATAAATTGTCGTCGTTTGAACAGACTGTTCCGTTTTTGACGCTTTTTGTATGGTAGACCGATGTGGGTATTTTTAATATCAATCTCAGTTACTTGTTGGGGGGGTCAAGAAGTCATAAGAATATATTGTTTGCCTGTGAAATATTATAATACGAACATTAGTAACACTATTTGATTAAAGGAATGGTAAAGGATAGTGCTTGGAGATCAGAAAATAAATGTTCTCTTAATTCGAATTTCTTATTTTTTCACAGCCCATAGACTAACTAAAAGCTGGCTTGTGATGGCGTTCTAAAAAGATATGACAGGTCTGGAGTACCGACAAGTCACTTGTCAGCGAAGTTGTCGCTGGTCTTGGCAAAGACGGCTTTGTGAAACACTTAGCGGACAAGTTGAGCGACAGTGTCGAGATGTCGCTGATCTTGTCGTTATGACGGTTTGATGAAACGACCCCCTGCTGTGCAAACTTACTGATAGCCGACGAACAGTCGGCATGTAACTTTGTTGTAAAAATCTATATGTTTCTATTTTTAAAAATATTTTTATAAATTAAATAGATTAGGCCTAGGCACTATACTTAAACGAATATGTTCAACTTACCAATTTGATTGTTTTATTCCTTTTAATGCTCCTTTTTCAGGGAATTCAGGGTCCAAGGTATAGTCTGGTTCACTATGTAAGAAAATGGGCTTTCGTTCAAAATTTTTGGAGATTAGCAAAACTATACATTTTTATAATCGTTAGAACATGGGAAATTCAAAAATTGATGTTGGCATTTGCACAAATCACCGGCATAGCGGCCATTTTGGATTTTCAAAATGGCCGCTATGTGTAACTCTTATTGAGCGAATTTGAAGATATTTTTTAAACAGAACCTCATCTTACCATGTATTTATCATCATATTAAAGGGAATTAAATTTTCTACAACATGATACCACATTTAATGGGTTTGGTGATGATTTGCGATACAATTTTTGGCCAAGAATGTGATTGTTAACATAATTTTTACAAAATATCAATTTCTTCAAAATACGTATTTCTCATTATTTCAAAAGTTATTTTCACTAATTAGTTCAAACTTTTCAGAAAACTTTCCATATGTACGGTTAATACCATATAAAAATTACAAGTTAATTGCTTATCAAACAAAACATTTATAGCGCTCTAAAGTTGACACTTTGATATTAGCTAAAGTAGAGAATCGATAACAAAAGTGGTTACTAAGTGCTGCCTTCTCCCTATAGTGGTAACATTGGGAGACGTGAAATGGATAATTTCGGTAGTACATGCTATTGTCATGCAGATTAATATTTTAATAGGATGTGTGATGTCAGATGATTCAGTACGATCATATTTTAGTGATATAGAATTGTTTATTAGCTCCCGTTGCTATGATACAAATGTGCCTAATAACCGATGATGTGTGTTGAGAAATCAATAAGGCCAACTGTCCAATAATATATATGAGGAGACCTGGTTTCAAGTGATAATCATGATTCACACTCCAACACACGTATATACTAGATTATAGGGTACAGGACTTTTATCCCCTACATGTCCATGCCTTCCCCTCCCCCTTTCTACTTTTAAAACGAGACAATTGGTACAAAGTAATATTCATAAAGTACTTTGCATAATGGTAAGAAAATCAGTGAGCCTTGACAAATCATTTAAAATCTCATGGTTACTGGAAAAATATCTTTCAATGCCTTACCATTCTTCCCACCCCTCCCCCTACCCCTCTAAAGTTTAACTTAAAACAATACCTACAAGTATTATTGGTAAAAGGAAGCAATTCAGGCTATTAGTGAAATAATATGGGACCTGTATTCACGTGATAGACAATATTTACACTCTAAAACATGTAGATACTTTGTGGTGGGGTTCAAAACGTGCGCCCGCACCCCCCCCCCCCCCCCCTCAGTTGTACAGGGGGGTCCCCTGAACATATTCATACCAAACAGTCTTTAACATCAATCCAAGTCTGGTTGACCCCCCAAATTGGGTCCCCTGTAACATTTCCAAGCACTTTCAATATTAAAACGAGCATAGTCTTACGAGGTGGGGAGGGGTGGGGGCTAGGGGCTGAAAGTAAAGTTTACATTCGGGCAAAAGGCGTCAGCACCTCCCCCCCCCCCCCCCCCCCCCCCCCCATCCCCCGCTCAGTTGTAGACAAAGTTCATCGTTGGTCTCAATCAGCGCATTTCACGCCTCTCTAAATTTTGACTTTCTTCATCTTCATTCGGCATTGCAAAAATCTTTTGCCACGAAAGATCCTTCTAAACTTAGGTGACTTTTTGAGACATTTCCTGTTTTGAGTAAAAATTGGTTTAACACAATATTTCTTGCTACCACTGTTTATCTTATTTTAAAAAAATTGTCTTACTATATGCTTTACTATTTACTAGTACCTCAAATAGCAGAACTGAAAGCAAAAAAAATGTGACCTTTCGAGATTTTTTCTCTGTTTTTGTACAAAGTGGTTAAAACGCAATATTTCTTATTCTATTTGTATATCTTTATTTCTTCTTATTTATGTTATCAAGCTTTACTTTTTAAAAAAGCAGAAATAAAAGTAAATAAAGTTGAAGAACAATATGACATGCAGGAAATAAGCATTTTAAAGGTTGTAAGCCGTCTGTGCTGTAATGGCGTGATCATACATGTACAATTGTAATTGTATACATGTAGCCTAATTGGATTACCCTAAAACGTCTTTGGGACAAGTAAAGTATGTAATAATTTGTTGTATACTATAAAGTACATTTATTTAGTTTGCACATGCTGGTCGACATATTAGAACACGCAGTCTACCTCTAGTTTGATAGAGTATAGGCCCAATTGATTAGTAGGTTACAATACGGCTAGTTATCCGGGGGAGGGGGGGGGGGGGGGAATTGACCAGTGATGATAGTCGATGAGAAAGTTAGTAGACTGAAAAACAAAAGTCGTTAAAAGTGACTTTATTTCATGTGCATTCAATTGTATTTCAACCATATTTCTTGCTTTATAGGTCTGTTATTAGAGGATCTTTTTTCTAAATCAATATTCAGACAGAAAATGGATAGTAAAAGAAGAAAAAATTACAAATGATCTACAAAGAAATAAAATCGAATTGCTGTTTTTTTTAATTCTAATTGCCCAAAAATATAAATTCTTACCTGAAGAGAAAAAAATTAGAAACCAAAATATAGTATGACTGTATAATTTTTCTAAACTTGGTGTCAAAATATGTGCAAGTATTCAAGGACAAAAACCAGAACGTGGCACTGTTTCAGTTTAGAGACGCAGTGAAATTTGTCTGAGGACCCCTAGCCACCCCAAAGGCTTAAAGTGAAGGAAGACTCAAGTATAATTTTGTGATAGCACCAAATATTTCCCTTATCAAGGAAACACAGGCTTATCATATTCCATGTAGTTTTTATACTGACCATGGTCAGAGAAAGGGCAGAATATGTACATGTATTTAATGTCGGTCATTTTGAAAATCCAAGATGGAAGCCACATAAAGTGTTGAGATGGGAAGTCTAATGACGTCACCAATGTTTTTCCTGACCCTGGAAACATAGTATTAGAATATTCCAATAAGTTTAGAGATTGCCTTAAAGCAGAGATAGGGCAATATGATATTTCATGGCGGCCAATTTGAAAATCCAAAATGGCCGCCATATGCGATGAAGCGTTGGGAGTAGAAGTCTAGTAATGTCACTGATTGTTTTCTCGACCCAAGAAACGTAGGAGTAGCATATTTCATTAAGTTTCTACGTTGAAAAGAAGCCGACGTAGGGGAAAAATGTATTTGTGGCGGCCACTTTGAATTAAAAATTGCCACCATGTCCAATGAAGCGTTGAGATTGGATGTTTAATTATGTCACTAATGTACTAGCATATTCTGTTAAGTTGCTGTAGGTTGACTGGAATATATATACATACATACATATATATATATATATATATATATATATATATATATACATGTATACAGCCCTGGAAAAAATTATTAGACTAGCTCCATTTTGAGGTATATGAGTAGTGTAAAGTCCACTGTCTATGGAAGTAGGAAAATGATTATCAACAGCTAATGCATAATTAATGGACTACTAGTAACTAGAACGATTACCCCTATGACTTTTTACCCAAGGACAGTTACTACCAGGACGACAACAGCCAGGACAAGTTGTCCGGGAAAAATTTCCCCAGACAATTATAACACCCCTTTTTTCAAACGAGAAAGAGTTTTTGGACCACCTAATAGACTATAAATGTCTGAGAGAATGAATTCAAGTTTACTACTCTTGGTCTGAGCACTATTGCCTTCTCATTATTCTACTGAGACCAGTGCGTGTGACATAAAAATTAAAGGTATTCAAAAAAAAAAATAATAATAATTTTATGAAACAAACAACAACAACAACAACAATTCTTGCAGCATGAATGAGCTGCTGTGAGGGGAAAAAAGGGCAACACCTTGTTGACAGAATGCCACAAGGCATGGCTGCTATCATCAAATGTAGCAATTTTCCACCAAGAACTGAACAAACTGCCCCCAAAGGAGTGGACATGGCTTTACGAAAAAAATCAGGCATACCCCCTGGACAATCCCCAGACCACTTCTGTCAGGACATTTTTTCCAAAACCCCTACCCCTGGAGAATATCCCTGAGGACAGTTAGCATCTAGGATATTTACATTCTGTTAGTTGTTCTGAAAGTTCTATCCGTTGGGGTGCCCTTAGAAGTAATTGTCCTTCAGCGAAAATTGTCCGGGGTTAATTGTCCTAGGGGCAATTACCCTGGCGGTAATTGTCCTAGGGATTAGTTATTACACGAGCTAATTGTTTTGGGGAGTATTCATCCGCTCATTATGAGTTAGCTAGTAGAAATCATTCTGAAAATTCAATTACTGATGTAGCCAACACTTACCATATAGGCCTTTATTAGGAGCTGGTTAAATAATTTTTTTCCAGGGCTATATATATATATATATATATATATATATATATATATATATATATATATATATATATATGCCATTTTTGAAATACAAAATGGCCGCCGTGTGCGATGACGCATTAAGATTAGAAGTCTAATTATGTCACCAATTGTTTTATCGACCAAGAAAATGGAGGATTAGAATATATTTGCTAAGTTCCTAGGTTGACCAGAAGCAGAGATAAGGCAACTTATAAATTACACGTATGCCATTTTGAAAATCCAAAATGGCCTCCATAAGCGAGGAAGCGTTAGAAGAAGATGTCTAGCGATGTCACCATTTATTTTCTGCGCCCACAAATAGTAGGATTGGCACATTTTATTACGTTTATGCCTTTAAAAGAAGCCGAGATAAGGCATATTATGTATTTTATGGCGGCCATTTTGAAAATCCAAAATGGCCATCATGCCGGTGTTTGTGCAAATGCCAACTTCATTTTTTATTATTGTCCATGCTCTAACGATTCCGAAAATGTATAGTTTTGCTAATCTCCAAAAATCTTGAACAAAAATACATATTAAACCTGACCAGAAGGCAGCCCGTGGCATTATTTCTTTGTTTTAGCAAATATCAAAGTGTTAACTTTAGAGTATTATAACTTTTTTGTTAGATAAACAATGAACTTGTAATTTTCATATAATATTGACCCTATATATGGACACTTTTCTGTAAAGTTGGAAGTCATTAGTGAAATGGACTTTTGAAATATGGAGAAATATGTATTTTGAAGCAATTCATATTTTTGAAAAAAAATGATAAAAATCACATTTTCGGCCCAAAATTGTTATACAAATCATCACCAAACCCAGCGAATGTGGTGTCATGTTGTAGAGAATTTAATGCCCTTTAATATGCTACCACAAAAATGATAGAATGAGGTTCTGTTACAAAAATATCTTCAAAAGAGTTCAATACTAGTTACAAATGGCGGCCATTTTGAAAATCCAAAATGGCTACTCGGTCAGAGTTTTGTGCAAATGCCAACATCAATTTTCGGATTCCACATGTTCTACCGATTCCAAAAATGTATAGTTTTGCTAATCTCCAAAAATTTTGAACAAAAATACATAGTGAACCTGACTAGTACTCCGTTTGAAAATCTTGCAGCCATATTCAAACTGATTCCACTGCGCAGGAATTAAGTTGACATCGCATCCGCTCTAGTCTACGTACAAGGGAAAATGATTATGAAGGGAAAATGATTATGAAGGAAAAAAATCAATGTGTACAAGTTCATCAAGAATTTATCACATTTTTCCCTTCATAATCATTTTCCCTTGTACGTAGACTAGAACGGATGCGATGTCAATATACGTTGTCTTTTTAAAATTCCATCAACTTCTTTTTCTGTAGGACTTTGAGCATTCATTATGTAAGTTTGACAGATATTCATGTAAATGTAATATTTTATTTGCTATGGTTGATTTTGTGAAAAGTGTTCAGAAATAGGATCCACTACTACCATACCGTACCGTAAGCATAACTTATGCCCCCGTTCCACTGTGCTGATCTGGGCCCCGATCTATCCTGATCTGCTACAAGCGCTAGATCGGGATAGATCTGGGAAAGCGTACAGGGGTCGTTTGCAATCGGCGGCGGCGTAAAAAAAGCGTTGTGAGAATGGGGTAGGAGCGGGCATTTCTTCAGATCAGCGAGAAATTTTGAACATGTTCAAAATTTCTCGCCGATCAAATCACGAATTTCCCGCTGTAATGCGGCTATCCCTACGTGCCCAGCTTCTTTATCCAGTTCCCATTGCGCTCTCAGCACATTGCTCTCCCGCTTTAACAACGCTGTTCCCACTTTTAGAACGTTCCCGCTTTAGCTATGCTATTCTTGTGCTGTTCGCGATCGGATACCGCTCTCACGGGTAGAAAAGGAAATGGAAACGTTCTGCATTTATAGATTTAATGTAAATTTGTAATGCAACATTTATAAGATTATTAACAAACAGCCACATAACGAGTAATTTCATAACATTTTATTTGTAAACTAATTTCACCATGCCGAAAAGAAAAATTGCTGTTGCTGTATCAGTCAAGGAAGTGACGGAAGCACCTGTCGATGTGGTAAATGACGCGAGATCAGAAGATGAAGAACGGGGGAACAGCGTGATTAGGTCGTATAGAGCGCACATAGATCGGATCACATCGGCAACATCGTGCAAACAGCGTAGTTACATCATTTTGGAGCGTAACTTGACCCCAAAAGTGGTACTACCGTATGTATCACATGCAAGACAAAAACGGGGGGCTTCGGAATGAGCGTTTCATGAAAAGGATGGTCTTCGGAACTAGATCTACTAATATTTTGGGAAAAGGGGGTCATTGGAACTGGATTACAATATTAACCCTTTCGAGACAATTGACTACATTTTGTGGTTTGGCTCAATAACTTTTGATTCAGAGCTCTAAAAAATATACCAGATGCATGAGTAGAAAGAGAAAAATTTTTTGCACTCACTATGTCCATTTTTATTGCATGACCATATTGCGTTTGATGCCAGGAATTTTAAAAACGAGAATAAGCTTTGAAATCCTTAAATTGGCAACACATTGAGAGGTTCAAAATCATTGATTTTCATCAAAATTGACAATTTTTTCACCTTTTCGACAAAATTTTAACCATGTTTATTGTTTTCAAAGACATTACACCTTATTAGAACCATGCAGCACTAAAAGAGAAATATTGTTGCCAATTTGAAGAACGAAATGTGATGAATTTAGCCCTGAAATAATTCCTGTCCTGAAAGGGTTAATATGATGCTACGGAACTGGTTCCCACAAGCTCCCATTAGCTATATGTAATGTAAATACGCTGTGTGTCTTGCAAGTCTATGGTGTGTGTATTCATTTATAAGTGGGGTTAATGCACATGCATGCGCTCGCGCTCAGCATGAATGAAAACTGAATTCCCCGAGGTGGATTGGAACCGGATTGGAAGCAATGGGGAAAGCTCGAAGGAATTCAGCTTTTCACCAAATATGATATTTTTCGAAACGGGCCGGGGTGGGCAAGAACAGCCAGAACAACGGAATGAAAAAAAGACGTTGCTTTGGAACGGTTAAATTCTCTCTTCTTTTTCTCAACAAGAAAAAAATGGTATGCTTTGGAAACGAAATTTGAGTGTAAAAATGGGGGTCTTCCCTGCGGCACATACCCACCGCACACTATATACTGAGTGCCCCCGCCCTGGGGTAGTAAAGGGCACGTATAAGCCTATGAGTGGTGCATGGGGGAGATGGGGTGAAATCGACCTGACTTTGAGACTTCTTTGGGGGGCTCTGGGGGCTAAACCGGACGGCTATGGTCAGGCTGACAACCTTTTTGTCAATGACTTAGATGGTCTAAGTAACTTTAAGGGGTCAGATCTTATGGGTAAAATGGGGTGAATATTTTAGGACAGGACCCAGACTATAACTTACGTGCACACTGAATGAGTGGTTTCCTATTTCACGTTACTTAGTAACTTGGGGCTTTAAGTTCTAACGTTAGGCATGAGAATTGATATCACTTTCTTGAAGTGATGTCTGAGTTGGTCACCAATAGAAGAGGTGCTTTCCCAGACAACTTGGTTCACTCTTTTTAGGGTGTGCTAATTCGTTGTCTGTCTTGTATCATGTGTAACCTTGCATGCCATAGTCTAGAATAATTATGATCTATGTGAGTGAGTCTTGTGTTTTCATCTTAGAGATCAAAGTTATGATGGGGGAACCAAAAGCTACGCACTTTGTTTTCAGTGTCTAAAAAAACCCATTTAATTCAGTGGTTCATGGGAATTTCTTTTATCTACCTTGGTTCTACATATTCTGAAATTGAATCATTCAGAAAATTGGGGAGAATGAATGTCAATAACAAACATTTTCAAGTCTATATTGATGCCCATGTCAAATTTTGTTCAACAAAATGAAAGGGTCCTAAAGCTACATTACGCACACGTAGTCAATGAATGCAAATCTTGATTTTGAAGCTGACTGATGTAAATTTTACAATGATTTCCAAATGATGATAATATCACAAAAATAAAAAAAATAAAAAATAAAAAAAAGAGTTTGCAAGTACTGTATACACAATGTAAAAATTAAAATCTCACTAAATATTGCCTCGTCTTCGGTGACCTGCTAAACCATAAATTATTCTGGAAATGTGGAATATTAAAGCACCAAATTTTGCCTTCATTGATGTTTTTTTCCAAGAGCAAGTGTTTCGGCCAGAGCTATACATACAGAGAGTCGCAACACTGGAGGTCACTTCTGATTGGTCAGTCATTTCATGGAGTTTCAAATAGTTCCCTCCCATAGAGAATGTACGTGAAAGAGAACTATTGGGAGCTCCATGATCCGCCATGCTTTAAACAAAGACCTCGTATGTGTAGGCTTTATGACGCATGTGTCACAACTCTCTCTATCAACATGCTCTGGTTTGGGCTATGTGCTGCCCTCTCTTTGTGGAGAGAGGACATCTGCATTTGTTTAGGCTGCACAACTACGATTAGATCCAGTCATTTTCAGTAATTCACCTTCGACCCGTACCAAAGATGATGTCATTGTTGAAAAAAATTCATTTAAAGTCAGTGATACATACAAAATGTGTTTTAACACTTTTCTTTCATATGTGCCTAAAGAGGGATAATTATTGGTTCAGATCAGTCCCATGAGAGAGAGCAGGAGTTGGTCCCAGTGGAATTTTATGGGGACTTTATTAGCAGTCCAAGAAACCTCATAACCACTATAGCTTAGACCAGGTTTGTGGGTAGTCTAAGTTGCAATCCCTGTAAAGAGAAAAAAATGCTGAAAAACAAACCTTCATATTTTCAGGAAGTCAAGGAAATTGTATGAAGTAGTCAAGACACAAGTTTGAATGGTGCCATTCAATGCTAGCATTCATTTTTCATGATTTTTTGGTTTCTCATTTTCAAACACATGAGACTATGGGGAAATAATTACAGGTGTGTGCCCTGTATTGTTGTATGCAGTAGTACAGCAGTAGGGGAGCAATTATAATGTTTTCTCCTTGACAATATTGGTATAGGACCTGGGTTCTTAATTATTTTGTCAGGCCGGCCAGAAATATTCTTGAAATTATGGCGCGGGCCACAGAGTATTGTACATACATACAAAGATGTATGGTACTCACGACTCTTGCCCGAATACATTGTGTATTAGCTTTCTGGTTTTTTTGTTCATCGAACGAGCGAAGCTTGCAAGCAAAAAAATTGATACTTTAGAATCGTGAAAATGTAATTCCGTCATCTAAATGTGCTAATTTAGATAAGATATAAGATTTCGCTGCCCGAAAATGAAATGGTGGGTGCTCGAATGCAGGAAAATTTTGCTATTCTCGGGGGAGAGGGCTCCAGCCCCCATCCCCGCCTCAGACGTGAATGCATACATACGAGAATGGCTCATCTAAGGACGGTTAAACGATTTTAGAATACCCCCCCTCCTTATTTTTGCTTTGTTTGATTATGAAAAAATAAAAAAAACTATAATATGTGGTAGGGCAGGGAACAGATAAATATGATATGCTATTTGCTAGTGAGTGAAGTGAGCTACCAAAAAATTTCATACTTTTATTCATACAGGTTGATATATTATGTATCAACATAGTACATCGATTTTTTTTTTTCTTACTAGATATTTTTTGAAATCGTTTTGCGGGCCGCAAGTGTCCCATGGGCCGCACTTTAAGAACGGGGTATAGGATTACAAGTTATATTATAATCATGTACATTGGATGAGCTCACAACTTCTGAGTGTGAAAGCTCATAAGGCTTTTGAGACTAAATTTATGTAGGTGAATGATAGACATAGACAAGACTATAGCAATTTTAAAGCACTCTAAAATTGATAGATTACGAGGAAAATAGTAGAAACCAAGTAGAAAGTTGCCTTTGAAAATCCCTCTTCTCTTGCTGTAAAATGCAATAGAACTGGCGATTGTTGTCAAGTTGGTGTCTCTTTTTGTCAATTTAGATTTTCTTTTCAGTCTTTCATTATTCTATTTCTTATCTCATTTTATTTTTTTATCATCAGAATTACCACAAAAAAAATCCACCAATTGAAGTGCATCAGTCACCATGTCAGAAGCACAGTCATCTTCACCTCAGGGTTCTCCAGAGAAGTGCTCACCTGCCAAGAACCATGTCAAAGGTCACTTCTTGATCCCAAGTCCCATCATCACCAGACGGACCAGGACACAGTCTATGTAAGATCAGTTTTACACTTTTTTGTTCCAAAGTAATCTGAATTGATTTATTCCTGATGTGTACCAATCACCTAAAAAAATAATTTGTGTACAGCTAGAATGTATGAAATTAACCTCAAAACACTTCACCTGGGCTTCTATGGGTTAATGGTTCAGAAGTATAAGGAAAACAAAGAATCCGATAAAACCCACTCGAGCGGATCCCAACTCCGAGTTCAGTTCCATGCAGGCCCATATTCTATGCGATTGTGTACGGGTGCATTGTCTAGTCTCCTCACAAGTTGCTGTAGTGTATTTTGAGAGTATTTTTCAACTTGCAGTATCACTTTATGGAATTAACGTTTGAAGCTCACATTTTGAATATAGTATAGCGACATTGACCCCCTATTCATACAGAGCAAAATATTTCTTGGTGATTGGTACACTTTAAGTTTGAAATAAATGAGAAGTGAAGGTACTTGTTTTATCAGATGGGCTTTTGGCAGAAACTTGTTTATGCTTGGTGCATATTGAATGAATTTGCCTTGTGGTATCCCAGGGGAGAAGGTGTGGGAGAACTAAAGCATTATGCAGGTTGAAAGAGTGCAATGACATGTACTTATGTAATACCCTCCTTCAGGAGAATATACTCCGATATTGCCTTTTTTGAAGTCCCTATATATGCTTGTTGTGATTACCAAGTGTAGTATACTATGGCAAGTACTATGGCACATATGACAAAAAACAAATTTAACAAAACAGCAACAACAGCAAAATCTTTTTTAGGCTATTTGCTGTGCTAAGTTTGCTAACTTTAAATGTTTAGTCCTGCAGTCATTGTGACATATTTGTGAGGATGGTCCCAGTTTGGGTGATTACTGCAATAGAGTAGAGTAGATTACTTATCTATCTTCACTAATACATTCTACTAAATCTCTCATGTCTTCTGTCATCATGGTTTACACAGGTCCAATTTTTTAGATGAAGGTCCATCACACACAGTGAAATCATGATTGAACTTGTCTCTTTTGAAGTATTCTTGGTATTGTAAATCTTTCTTTTCTTCATGTATTCATAATTTGCTCAGGTCCAAGTTTGCAGCTGAAGGGCCTGTCAAAAAAGGTGAAATCATTGAATTTGAGAGGAGCAAAGGTCATGGGTTCATCCAGCCAGCAGAGGAAGGAGGCTCAAAAATATTTGTTCATATCTCAGAGTAAGTACAGAATGTTTGTAAATCATGGAACAAGTGGAGAAAATCATGTTTATACTACATGTAATGTTGTAACCGAAACATTAAACAGTCACAAATGTAATATGGATGAACTATTGTTCAGATATAATCATCTACCCTTCGATTCCCAGTTGGGGAGGCCAGGGGAGCGTTTCATGAAAGGAAGTTGTCGGATATTTTATCCGACAACTGTTATAAGCTACTGAAATCCTTGCATCTGATTGGCTGAGAGCAAATTTGTCGGATAAAACATTTGACAAGTCCTTTCATGAAACGCCCCCCAGGTCTTCCTGATACTATTCTCTATTCAACTGTATCTGTAGCCAGCTAGATCAACCATTCTTGAGCCTTCATTGATACAATCTATCCATCTTTTCTTTGGTCAGCCTCTCTGTCTCCTTCCTTCTCCCATTCTTTTCAGTCTTATCCATTCATTCTCTTCTGTCCTCTTTACATGTCCGAACCACATGAGTCTGCTTTCTCTCATCTTATTTTATCTCTATTACTCTTATGACCTTTCACACCTTTTCAATCCTCCTTCTATCCTGTTTAGTCACTTTTCTCACAGCTGTCAGCCACCTCATCTCTGCAACTTCATCTTCTTCATGTGTTTTTCATTCTTTCCCGATGTCTCTCCCCTTACATACCTGCTGGACAACATCATATTTGTTTACTTGGGCTTTCAAATGAAATAGGTGAACAGGTAATATTCTTACTTTCTGTCCAGACTGTGTGCAGATTGAGCGAATAATTGCTAGTTAACATCTTGTATTGGTCAAACGCCCTGATTTCGAATAATAAAGATAAAGTTGAGTTCTGGTCATGCGATTACAATGTGAAATAAACTTCCTCAGAGCAATTGGAAATAGGTTGATCATGTCTACTTAAGAATTGGAGTTACTGTGCGGTTTTTGGAATCATCAAAATGATAAGAAATTGACCCAATATCGGTGAAAAAGCACATGCACTGCACACAGAAATGGATATGGAACTGCACAAACATGTGGCATGAATGTTCAGTGCGAACACTTAAGCTATTTCTTGTCATATCTCGAATATGAGGGCATCTGAAGAGCATTCTTTTTCAGAGGACATTTCTACTATGATGTTCTTCCAAACTGACATAAAAGGAATGACAAAGCTCAACCTTCTATTTTAGCTAATAAACACAACATAAAACTCAAAACTACTCATTGTACACTAACACACACAACACACCAGCCATTCAGATCTCTGCGAACACATGTGAACTGCATGGACATGAATGAAATTTTCGACGGAATTGAATGAAATCACAGATTCCTTGTACTAATACTGTGCAAGATTTTGATTGTCTGGATGCCAACCACACACAAAATGTTTTCAAATGGGGAATGGGAAGTTCTTTCTTATGAAAATTTGAAAGAATGCTCATCAAAAAAATATTTCCCTTACCAGTACACAACATGCTCTTTGATTGAAAACACTCAAATGGATAAATTTTTACCAATATACATGTAGTCTGACACACATGTATGATTGAAGTACAGTCATTTGTAAAATGCTTTTAAGGTCTAGACCATTTCCCTTTAACATACTTATTTCAGTAATAGTGATCTTTTTTATGCCCCCGCCCCCCCTAAGATGGTGCCAGAGGCATTATGGTATGGGGGTGTCCGTTCGTCTGTCCCGCTTTCTCGTTCTCGCGATAACTCAAGAACCATGTGAGGTATGTCGTATGAACTTCAAACTTGGTGCTAGTATGTATCATCATAGGTAGACGATCTGATTAGATTTTGGGCTATGTAGGTCAAAGGTCAAAAGTCATAGAGGTAAATTCTGAAATTGCAGGTTTTAGATTTGTTAACGCGATATCTTAAGAACAATTTGATCCATTAACTTCAAACTTGGAACTAGTATGCATCACCATAGTGAGGCAAACTGATTAGATTTCTGTTCACATACATGTAGGTCAAAGGTGACAGGTCATAGCGGTCATTATATGTGAATTTTTTTTTTTTAGCTTTGTTATCACCATATCTCAACTGTTTTACATGTATATTCATGACTAGGAGGAGATAAAGTGATCAGACTTTTTGGTTATAAGGTGTATTAAGGTCAAAAGTCAAAGATGTCAATTAACACAATTGTAGTTTAAGCTTCTACCAACCTTAAATTTTGTTAGCAAGCTTTCGTCCACTCCTGTGGACTTTCTTAAGCCAAGTGATCAGTCACACTGTTTCTAATTCTAAAAGAGAAGAAAGAACAGGCATTGTTTACAAGATCACTTGCTCAGATTGTTCCAATGGTTACGTTGGGGGAACAGGCAGAACTCTCAATGATCGACTTTAATAAGGAGCACAAAAGAGCCCTTAGATTGAACAACCCTTCCCATTCAGCTCTAGCCGAACATGCCCTCAATACAGGACATAACATTGGATGGGATGATGCCCTCATCATTGACTTTGAAAGCAACTACTGGTCAAGAAAGGTGAAATTTGATGGGCACTTAATATTGTTTGCATGTAATCTATCCACTCTGATTCTTCCTAATGAGGTTAAGAGATATTTAGAAGGTATTGTAGTCATCATTTTCAAAATAAAAAAGCAATGAGAACCAGGGTTTTCCACGACAGCTTTTAACATGTAACGCCGACAGGTTTCGCGTTCGGCCCGACATGTTTAAAATCATGCGACATGTTTAAAATCATGAGCGACAGGTTACAAATTTAAGACATTGAAACAGATCCGTAACAGAGACTCGCACGGAAATTCCCACAATCAACAACTATTAAAACCTTTTACACATACAATAATACATACAATGAGGTTTCAGTCATTTTATGAAAGGTAGAACTGATAAAACACAAGTTTTATTTGCTCCACGATCATCTTGATTCGAAATACGTCTGTCAAATGCACAGTGGAACGCCACTGGCTTGCTACCCTGATCCAGCCTGGTGCTGGCCGGGAGAACAAAACGGCCCATACGCACATACGGAGCTCGCGTATATGTACTTATGTATACTCTCCATCGTTTCGCTGATCCCACAAAATGTTAATGTGTGCATTAGACCTGCTCATTCATACAGCCGGCCCAGCGAAAGTTTTTTTTTTTTTTTTTTTAATTTCTATTCAGGTCCCCCCAAAGTGCACAGGAAGAAGGCAGAAAAAATATGCGCGTCCCGGGAAGCCTTGGATGAGAAAAAGAAAAATAGTAAAAATAAGAGGGACGTCAGGATGAAGAAATAGAAAGAGAAAAAGATGAAGAAATGGAAGGAGAAGGAGATATTTGAAAAGGTGCAGTATTTGAATACATGGCAAAATTATTATCAATGATTAAATGAATGATTAAATGAATGAATAAATGAAAAAGATAAATAAATGAGCATTGTTCGAATGAACGAATGAATGAATAAATGAAGAAATAAATCAGTTTTGTTGTGAATGAACAAATGAATGAAAAAGATATGGATTGGATAAATGAATGAATGAATAAATAAACAGAAATTGTGAATAAATGAATGAATAAAAAAGAGATATGGAACTTTCAACTTTGTCTGGAAGTATGTATAGGCATGACTCAAAATTTTCAGATGCATTCCCTTATACAATCACACTAGTGAATTTATTAAAATCTTGTGATATTCATTTTACAAGTTACTTTGATTGCACCCTTGGTAACAGAACTGTGTGTGAGACTGTGAATGAGGTTTGTGAAATATCTGTCCAAGTACTATTCACCAATCACTCATGACTCATATTCACAAAGTTTGTGTTGTAAAATAATAATAAAAAAGAATTATACATGTGTGTGTGTGTATGTGACCATTCTTTTTCATGTTGTTTTATTGCAATAAAAGAAAATTACTCAGTTGCTCACTTTGAGTTGCCAAAACAAATAAATTTATTGCATCACATTCCAGTGAGGGGCAAAAGAAAACTAAATTTAATGAATTGGAAAAATTATTCTCACAAATCTTGATTCTTAATCTAACATGAAATGTTCAAAAATAGGGCTAGATTGCACCAGAGAGCATCTAGAAACCCCAGAGCTTCCAGGGCCCTTAAGCGGGCCCGACCCCAGCTGCAAGGACTTCGCGCTTTGCGCTCGTGTTGTGCGCTTTTCGCACATGTTTACATGTTTAAATTTTCAATTGTGGAAAACCCTGATGAGAACCTTACATGTACATTCATGCACTGATGACATTGTATGTAGGTGAAGCATACTCCTTGGGCATGCATGATTTGAACAATAAAAAGTATGGAAGGAGGGAGGATATTTTGAAAATTCCTGTTGCATCTCAGAACAGCTTTTCCTCTTTTATAGTATTAAAGCTTTCTATTCTCTTTCAAGTAGTCACAGTAATCCATTTAAAAATAGCAGTCATCTTATTTGAATGAATGGATTCTTTCAACATGCTACGCTTAGACTCTGACTACATGTACACTTTTTGAGCCACTAGACTGAACAGTTATCCCATAAAATGAATTTTCAATAGTCAGGTTTTATGGCCTTAAATTTTTTTCATTGTTAGATTTGGTATAGAATATCTTATATGGGAACAACCATCACAATGTATATATCTGTTTCTACTTTATGACAAAAGAAAATAGCTATTTTCAGTCTACCTATACTACGTGTCTACTTTTCAAATCTATATTGATCAGACTCCAAACCTTTCCTTCCCAACTCCCCTACCCTAACCTAAAGAAGAAGAAGAAGAAAAAAAAACAACCAACAAATGTACGAGTAAAACTTAACAAAAAGACGAGAAAATGAAGCATTTTCTCGATATCAGAAGGGGAAAAAAAAATCCTGCGAGAATTTATTGAAAAATGCATTTCATTTTGCATACATGCTTGCATGACTAGTAGTAGTAACCAGACCATTTTCTATTTTGTTATCATCCTTGTTTTTTATCCTATTATCACATATGATGAAGGTCAATACATGTATGTCAGTTCTTTTTTCCCTCATGCAGTGTCAATAGATGATAATTTTTTTTGTAAGCCAGTTGCAATATTTTCTACACCAAGCTTCCATAGTAAATATTATGCATCACACATTATTTTAAGCATTCCTCATCCAAGATAAAAATTCTACGGGTAGCCTTTTTTTTCACATGGAATGGTGAAATCGATTCAGAATATTACCATGCCCAAATTTGTATTGCTTAGATTTTACATATAAAATCTGTTAATATTATTAATCCTTATCCTACTCCAAGAAATTTTTTGTTTTTTGGTATCTGTTCTACTTTGCAGTGGAATGGTGAATGAAATACATGTATCTTGAAAGACAATATTTCTGTACACGTACATAATGTGTTGCCTATTCTATGAATACTGTACTACTCCGGGGATCAATCCTATGCAAGGAATGCTGAAGTCTGCTTTGAAAAGAAATAGTGAGACAAGGGCTTCACTAGTGTCAAGAATTTAATGAGTCTTTCGCTTAGTTAATTAAAATCTACTTTCACAAGGAATGGAGAATGATAGGAGCCGAGGTAGAGAGCATCTCCAGTGTCAAGAACCTCACTGACGGAAGGCACAACTTTCCCTGTGGGGTCATGAAGACTCTGGACTATCTCTCCCTTCTGGTTCAGCTCGATGATGAGACCGTACTGGGGCATGTAGGGCACCAGTGATGTAGGATCAACGATCTGCAGAGGATATTATTATCATGTTAATCATGTATTTGCTATAAAACAGAAGAAGTATGGTATAATTTGTTCATTTACATGAAACTTTTCTAATGGAGTTTACTAAATGAGCCTAGAATGCAATTTATGTATAAAGTTAGGCCTCCTGTCCACAGACATTCATCTACATCTATATACTGTTAGAGTACAGTGAGATTCTAAGAAGAAAAATAAAGATTTGTGACTATTCTTTATTAAGGACCTTACAAATACAATGTATTTAAATAGAGAGTTGCCTTTATCTTATTTTTTTCAGAAGGAAGGGGGTCATAAAAAAAAAAAAACATATCAATACTGTTTAAGAATATGATAGAAATTGTACAGGAAATTGTCAGATTGCAATTTTACCTTTGCAACAATCTTCCTGAGCCAGGGCAAAGGGGCAAGCACATCCATCTTCATTGGCCCCATCCTTGAGTTGGCAAGTGCAAAGCCCACCCAATAGCCACCATTGCGACTGGGGCTAATGTTGTCTGGCATGCCCGGAAGATTGTCAGCAAATATCTCAGTGGTCCCCTTCTTTGGACCTTTCACATAATATCTAAGAAGAGGCATAGAACATATTAATATTAATTTATTCACATAATTATATGTAGGATAATTCAAACTGGCATACAGTGCAATTTTCATCCAAATTACTCAGAACCTGTTCTTGTCTCACCTGCATAAGTGAAAAGCGAGACATAGGTGCCGCTTTTGCGATGGCGTCATGGTGGCAGCATAACAAATTTTGGAAATGCTCTCATTTCAAAAGGATGTTTTCAGTTTCCATGAAACTTGCACACAAGGGTTGTAGAGTATCACAAATAAAGTGGAATAAATTTCAGGTTGAAAGTCAAGGTCAAATGTCAATTAAGGTCAATTGAGTTCAATTGTGTTCCAAAAACTTAACCTGAGGTTTAAGTTTTTTAATGTTTACTTTATTTCAAAAGTATTTGTTCAAATTCTTTGAAACTTGACATCATTCTTGGTAGGAATTGTCTTTATGTCACCCTCTTTCAAATGAATACCCAAATGTTACATTTTCATCACATTAAAGGTTACCTACTGACATTTTAACTCAGTTAAGTTTTTGGTAAAATTTAGTTTTTTCTCTACATACATGGATAGTAGTATGTACAGTACAAGTATTGTACACATGCATTTGACTTCTTCTCAAAACTTTGCTTGTGGTGGATTTCAACCAAAATTGGCAGGGATCATCCTTAGGCAAGGAGGAAATTAATACCAATCCCTACCAGTATAGGGGGGGGGGGGGGGGGGTAAAGTCTTGGGGGCACGACCCCCAATAGCACCATTAAGTTCATTAACCCTTTCGAGACAATTGACCACATTTTGTGGTTTGGCTCAACAACTTTTGATTCAGAGCTCTAAAACATATACCAGATGCATCTGTAGAAAGAGCAAAAATTTCTGCACAAACTATGTCCATTTTTATTGCCTGACCGTATTGCGTTTGATGCCAGGAATTTTTAAAATGAGAATAAGCTTTGAAACCCTTAAATTGGCAACACATTGAGAGGTTCAAAATTATTGTTTTTCATCAAGATTGGCAATTTTTTCAACTTTTCGACGAAATTCCTAACCATGTATAGTGATTTCAAAGACATTTATTAGAACCATTTTGGGGGGGGGGGGGGGGGCAAAGAGCCTGTGACACCAAATTGACATTTTTTCTTTTGTAAAACCTATTGCTACATGTAGATTGTAACCAAACTAGGTAGGAATCATTCTTAGGGGAAGGAGACTTCAAGTTGTTCAAGTATAATAGATCATTATCTTCAAGGGGTCTGATGGAGGGCAGCACCCCAAAAGTGTCCCAATGGCAATTATTTCAAGTACGCATGATATTCTGCTTCTTTAAAACACACATCTTGATTTCAATTTTCAAATGAACTTCACCATCCAATAAATCTTAATTGAAGGGGATTTTTAAATTATACAAATGGGGTACCTGGCCTGCATGGGTGTGGGAGGCTCAGGGGCAGCACCCCTTAAATGCCCCAACCTTTGATTTTTCACCAAGTGAAAATTTTGCCCTGATAATTGTGCAATGGAGGCGAGACTGCCCTGGGCATTTCCCCCCTTTTTTTTAAAAATCATCCACAATTGTTGTAAAATGTATGACCTATTCAAGAATTTAATATTCCACTTCCTACTTATTAGGTTCTTACTGGAAACTATCATGTCTGAGTCAGAGGACTTTTATTCTTTCCTGTAATCATACAGTAAATGTACATTGTAGACAGTGTTATGTTCATTTTGTGCATATTATAAAAACTAAATGCTTCAAATATCTTCCCAGCTTTTCAATAGTAAATGAAGAAAATTTTTTTTTTGGCTGTGATATTATTTCTTGGTTGATTTCTATTAATTGTAATCAGCATACTTACTTTGTAATACGATATCTGTTGGATTCTGCTATGAGAAGAAAGTCTTTTTTCGGTGAGAGCTGAATGCCGTTGGGAGAGTAGAGTCCATCTTTTGCTACTCCACTCTTCTTTGTCTTGGGATCATACCATAGCAATCTGCAAGAGGTCGATATTGAACACTATCGCTGGAGTATCTTGATGACTGATCTATCAGAAATATTGCTATGTTGTTTAATCCTACATGCACACTAACCGAATTCATAACTTCAGTCCTGGACCAAACAAATATCCTAACCTCAATTCCTAAAACCTAATTCATAGAACTGTGGAAAATCTTGCTTCTTGTCATCTTTTATCACTCGGAAAGTGTATTTTTCTAATATGTTTGTGTGTATATGTACATGTCTGCATTGATTGTATTGAAATCTGTTTATCAAAACCTAAGGAAAATAGCAGACATTAACTGGTGTCAAAATTTTTATTTAACTGTGTTCATTAACAAGTTACCAGAAGTGTATAGAACCCGAAGAGGATTTTTAGAAGTTAAAACTAGCGAAACCAGACCAGGACTTTGGGTTGCAAGCTACAGCACTAAAAGTGGTAAACCTACGCATCCAAGCAGCCTGAGCCAAAACTGTGACTTGAAGGAATTTTGATAGGAATTCTTCTCATGACAAAAATAAATGTTTTTCATGCTTACTGACAAATATATTTTTCTAAGAACAATAGCACAATGAAAGTAAAGATTATGACTGTTCTGTTACTATGGCATCATCAGTTATTAGTGCGACCTGACGTAATTTCCGTAATTTCTTTGGTCATCTTTGCTAAGGAAATGTTGTTGCCAGTAGTAACAGAATCAGTCTTCTGTTTGCTGTTTGCCTTTTACAACCTGGTTGGGTCTTTGAAGTATTGCAGTAGTGATCTATTCTAGAACATACTGTTAAATCAACATTAGATATGTGTATGTGGTCTACAAATTGGTTACTGCTAATCTACCTTGGTAAAAAAAAATTGCCATCTTACCTGCCACAAGCCTTATTTTCGAGAACTAGTAGCCCATACTGTGTCATATGCCATTTGTGACTGGTATCAGAAAAAAGGAATGTACCATTGTCAAGCTGCTCAAAGTCATTGGCGAACTTCATGGTGTGGCCTCCGTGGCTGGTTTGTGTTGAAACCAGTTTTTTAGGTAATTTTCCTGCGAAAAATGAAACAAGCCATCCCTATCATTACCTCGAGCGGATCTTTCATATACATATACATGTATATGAAGCTAAAGTATGATGGTCCTTTGTTGAAGTACATATAATGCAACTTCATTGTTTGCCCCAGGGTGCCATAATCCTTAGATACGCCACTGCATGGCGATTATAGATTGGAAAAGTTAAGAAAAAACATAAAATTGACATATCTAACTCTCGAGTTCAAAATGAATGACAGGATACACCACAGTACCAGTGTGAGTAAGCTTCTTACTTTGGCATTAAATAATAATAGATCTAAAAGAAATTCTTCTACATTGAGTGAACCCTCCAAAAGAGGTCTACAAAGAGTGAAAATGATAAACTCACCCCATCCCTCTCATAAAAACCCTCTTTTTGTAGATCTTGTTCAAAATTATAATTCACGTTGATCACAACATTTTAGTATTATTACTAAAGTAATAATTTACCAACTTGGGTTTATAGGAACATCGGGGTGAATAGGAACAAGTATTGGTAAAGTGCTTTTGACAATTTTTTTCCAAAGGGAATGATACAGATTCTATTCATTTTTTAAAATTCATGATGCAGAAAAGAACTTAGAAGCAATCCAGGAGATGAAAAAGAAACATGTATGCCAGAAACAGTTTTTCAATTTTAATTCCTATTCCCCAGTGTTTGCTTAGTAGTCAGGTCTGTTAAAGCCCTTATTTTTTTTAGTTTTGGGGACAGAGTTTACAAAAGCACCAAACTTTGCAGATATACTTGTTAGGATAATAGCTTCATTTTTTCCCCCACAGGACCCATTAAATCAAACCACATCTTCATGCAAAAGTATGCTAATTTGATATGTGATTTTAATACATGCATTAAATCGGTTAGTCCATTGACAAGGTACAAATGTAAATATTGATGGCTTAAAAATATTCCAAACTTTCTGTATGTATTTCTCGTAACAATAGCATTATTTTTCCCACTGGACCCATCAAAATAACTCACATCTTCATGCAAACTTTCCCAAATTTATGCAAATTATGGAATTACATGTATCCAAAGTGTCAGTGCCATTCATATTGTACGTATTTAAGAGCTTCAGCTCTTCTATACGTACAATATTTGCATTAAAATCAATAAATATACTCTGAAAATTGCAACTTGACCTTGTCTTTTCATTTACCTGACCTTGTTTAACAGTGAATATCAAATTGGAAGTGCTGGTATAGTCGGTTATTGATATAGCATTTAAATTTTGTTTTATGCATTATTATGCATAAATGATAATAAAATAGTTTTAGAAGTCAAGGAATATATGTCATTGGAATTGCGCATTATGCATAAATATGAATCAGTTATAATAAATTGCCATTAAAATAAATAAACATTATAATATTATTGCAATTATTAATGTTATTTTAATCTAACTAATCAATCTAACCTATGTGGTAGAATATGAAGCCCTCCCACATTTATTTTGTGAGTATAATAAAGAATATGTGTTTTTTGCATACATTAGCATAAATTGAAATTAAGATAAAGCAAAATTAGTTTGATGATTTCGGCAGATTCACGTGGATATGAAAAATTAAGAAACTAGTTTAAATATTTCGAGACAAACAGTTGAATTTGTGTTTTTTGCATAAATAAGCATTTTAAAATAGGGTGCCATACACCGATTTCGTGGCACCCTATCTAAAATTAATGCTTATAATACATATGACTCACAGGCAAAAAATTGCGCTTTTGTAAATTCTGTCCCCCAAACTTTGTTAACAGACCTGACTATAAAGATTGCTGTACATTGTATTATGGCTTAGATACCTCCAGTGAGATCCAGCTGGTACAATCCAAAGAATGCATCCATAACATAGAGCTTATCATCTATGAACTGCACTGCAAGAGGTCTTCCACATCTCTCTTCTTCACCCATAGTATCTGTAACCATAGTTACCAAAATGTCATTAGATGTGATTAGTAGAAGACATTTTCCTTTATCAGTTTGAAATTGTAACATTATTTTTTTGTTGTTGTTGGAAACTATAGACCACAGAATATGTATAACATGTATAGGTGGTGATTCAAACCAGTTGTGACCGTTGGACAAAATTTAAAGAGATCCTGAAGTAAATGCTAGAATTTTAAGCAGATTTAAAGGTTACCAATCACCAAAAATAATTTTGCTCAGTATGTTAGAGGTTTCATGTCGTTATACTATATTCAAAATATGGGCTTCAAATATTAATTCTATAAAGAGATATTGCAATTTAAATTACACTCTCTATAAGCGTAAAAGTGACTCGTGAGTAGACTACTCAACGCACCCGTACGCAACCACCAGGATAAAGGCTCGCACGGAACCAAACTCGGAGTTCGGTTCCGCGCGAGCATTTTCATATTATACTTTATTTCCTTCATTCTCATTAACTGTTGACCTATAGAATACCAGACAAAGTTCTTTGAGGTTGATAATATACTTTCTAGCTGTACACAAATTATTTTTTCAGGTGATTGGTACACTTTAAATATTGTTTTCAAAATTTTCATCTCAGGAAACTTTTTTTTGTTGTAACTGTATAACAGTTGTCAAGGTGATGAGGATGATGTTTTAAAAAATTTTTGCTGGTTGGAAATTTTTCTGCCAACTTTTAAACAATTTTGTAAGACACCCTTCCCTCCCCCATTCAAAATGGTCCAGCATTGCCCAAGCATGAAAACACAAAAATTCAACTTTCATCAAGACAATTTCACTGGCAGACAGGCATCAATCATTTTTAAACAAATTTCATGTATTTCTCTTGTAATGTATTACTTCGTTTATTAAAGCATTTTAGCAATAGACAGTCTATGACTTTACTTACCACCACAGGTAGAGCCTCCCAATCGAGCTACTACCTTGATATCTTTCTCATTACTGATCTCAATAACTTTCCCATCAACAGTGCCAGTATAGAGTATACCTAGGAGTAAATCATCAATGCTAAAGTGTTGTTTTAGCCTGCACATACTTATGTATTTACTCTGACCAGTTATATACATATGGGGCTTATTAAAGTAGAGGCTGTGTTTGTAGAGCTTTTTTTTAATTTAGACCTGACTGTTCTGTAAAGCTTTGCATTCATGGAGTGAGCTTTTTCTGGTTGTAGAAACATCATTTTCTTGGAAAATGGTTTACATTTTGAGAATGGTATTTGAATAAATTGGTAGAAATCAAGTCGCTTTAATACTTGAAAATGTTTGGCTAGAATTTATGGATAAAACTGATCTTCACTATGTTGCTAATATTGTTAAAGGGAAAGTCCACCCTGATTACAAGTTGATTTTAAAAGAAGCAGAAAAATTAAAGAAACAGATCAGTGGAAGTTTCAGCAAAATATAAGAAATAAGAAAGTTGTGAGTTTTTGAAGTTGTAATCAATCAAACACACTAATTGGCTACTCTGTGACGTATCTTGCGAGCTCCTCTCCTACATGTATTTGCCCTGTACCCCAAAAATTATTAAATTCCATTTTCTTTAAAGAAAATATTCAAATATACATGTACCTTAGATATAATCGTTGCTCATATGTTTTTTTACTCAAAACCTGTATGAAACAAATCTATACTTCATCAGAAACTAAGAAAATGACATTTTCTGTATTGAGCAAATGGGAGAGGAGCTCGCAAGATACGTCACGAAGTTGCCAAGTTGGGTTTGATTGATTACAACTTCAAAACATCATAACTTTCTTATTTCTTATCGGATTTTGCTCAAACTTTTACAATCCTGTTTCTCTCATTTTTCTGCTTTTCTTCAAATCAACTTAATACCAGGGTGGACTTTCCCTTTAACAGATCTATCAACATCACCTCGGAACCAGTACTAGTACAATGTAATTGTCCATATTATTCACTGCTCCTCAGATCATGATGATGATCATGAATGTACTGGGTACTATATGCTTATATGATAAGACAACAATTCTTAGGTATGTTACATGTATATATGATAAAATAATTCCAGACTAGAGACTAGAAATATTATAGTTTTAATTGATGTACTTAGAAAGCAGTTTGTAATCTATTTTGTAGCAACAATTGTGGCCTTATTGAGGCATAAATGTAATAGTTGGATGATCCTACATTGCATACCATTCTTGAGGGCAAGTGACTCTGGTCCAGCGACTTCATTTTCCACTAATCGTATGCCTTGCTGTAGCTTGTTATTCACTGCTAGGGGACCAGTCCAATGTCTTGGAGGGGGCAAGCTAGTCAACAAATAAGATTTCTACATTAGAAATTAATTTGATAAGAATAATTTATGTCTGTTTAGGTGAACCAGTAAGGCTCATGATAAGGTGGAGAAGAGCCTCTTGTGCAAAATTCATTGAATGGTAAATGGTGCTTGGGTAAAGGGTTGAAACAAAGTATCTGGTACTGAAAGTATCTTTCTTGTGATAAAGAAAAACAAAAATACAGGGGCAAAAATCGTGATTTTAAACCATCTAGAATAATCACTCAATAATTATGTTGTTAAAATTTTGCTTCCTTATCATATATATACTGCAATTTAAAGGGTACCAATCACCCAAAATAATTTTGCTCTGCATGTTAGAGGTTTCATGTCGTTATACTATGTTCAAAATATGGGCTTCAAATATTGATTCTGTAAAGAGATATTGCAATTTTGATTACAAATTCTGTAAGCGTGAAAGCGACTCGTGAGTAGACTGCTCGACGCACCCGTACGCACTTGCCAAGATAAACTCAGAGTTCCGTTCCGCGCGAGCATTTTCATGTTATACTCTATTTCTTTCATGCTCATTAACTGTTGACCTATAGAATACCAGACAAAGTTTTTTGAGGTTGATTTTATACTTTCTAGCTGTACACATATTTTTTTTTCAGGTGATTGGTACACTTTAACCCTTTGGCTTTTAACACTTTATTCACAAAATCTGTCCCTTGACATATCTTGAACATGTTCATCATGAAAAGCTAGAGGTATAGTAAGAGGTGTTTCATACAATGAAGCAATAAAGAATTATTAAGCACTAAAGGTATCTTGTATGGATTGGGCCGATCTTACATCTTTCCAGAATATGGAATAGCTGGTATACTACAATCTTTACCACTGTTGATGCTGTACATGTTGATGCTGTGTTGATGTTGATTCATACAATCTATTATCTTTCATGCCCTTCAAAAACGCGTAGATGTAGGCTACATATTAATCTTATTGTACTCTTGATTTGTATACTCAACAATCAAAATAAAGACTTACGTATATGCTTCAGGATCAACTGGAGTTGACTTCAGCGTGAGATAGATGACCAAAAGTAGGAACAGTACAGCATCAATGTATAGCATTTGTATGCAGCAGGTGGATCTGTATGAAGAATTATGTTAGGGCATTTGAAGATATTTCATTGTGACAACTGTCCAGTATTCAAAGAACTTGTATACATGTGGGCAAGGTGATAAGGTGAACAAATGTGTGTAAAACAGTATGATTTGAATACAAAATTATGAATTCTACTGCACAGCAGACTTGATTGAAATAGATCTTTTGTCGAGGTCAGAGTCAAATCCTAATATGGGTTTGCTTTCACTAAACCTAATCTACAAATACATTTGAAATTCTGTGAAAAATTATGTCCATATTATAAGTCACTTTCTGTTAACTTAAAAGATGAATATTTGCTACTTGAGGATAAATAATAATAATAATAATAGTGGGTTCTTGTATAGCGCACATGTCTGTCAGACTTGACACTCCTGGCGCTCCACAATTATTACCCTGGCTTTAGCATGGCTGCTCTTACAGCGCTCTCGCATTTCAAGGAATTAATTCCTGCCAGGTACCCATTTACCTCACCTGGGTCGAGTGTGGCAAATGTAATAATGTCTTGCCAAAAGACACTAGTGCTGGGCCAGGAATAGTAATCATGTATTCTAAGATTGTCTTTTCCTTTTTTGAAATGTTCTTTTAACCTTCCTTCTGGACCACTCTCTATGCTCGTATCAGCCAGTCAGTAGAATAACAGACATAGGCCTAAATACATGTAGAGGAAAAACCAAAACTTGCATCAAGTTTAGAATATTTTATGTCTTTAACAACATGGTTATGAGCTTATACTCTCAAAGCTGAACACCTTTCAAAGAAACTGAATTTGTATTCCCTGGTGAATAAGTAAACTTCTTACAGGAAACTTTTTTCCGTGTGATGGCTTTTTCTTGAAGAAGGTTGATCCTGAGATTGTCCTCTAAGAGGTCTGCGTTGACGGATTCTTTCCGTTTGGGCCATTGTGTTCTATGAAAATATAATTATATTGTTTCCTCATTATACACACATAGTAAATGAACATGTAAGTGATTCAAATGCAGTAAATACTAAGAATGCACATGGCATGTACATGCATGTACACTCTTCGTAGAAGCATAGCAATTAGTGATCTGACTTAGCTCTGATAACATTTGCTAGGACTCTACACTTTTGTTTTATGTAAGGGGTCCGGATTGATATTTTCAGGATCTATATATATGCATGAGCTTCTATGTTAAACTTAATTCGTTGTAGGGGTCCGGACTAAGATTTTGGGCCCCCAAGTGTCCCGGATGCTTGAAATTGCGAGCCCTGCATTTGTGCCGATGACATTTATTTTCTTCAGACTCCTTTTTGTCCTAGATATACATGTAGTGTTAGGCTGTTAGGGTTGGGCTTAGGTATTATAGTGATGGGTCTCGGGTTGAATTAACCCATTGACTTCTAAATTCTCTCATTCCCATAGGCTTAATACAGGGGTCACCCGGTTCCCGTAGACAATGGGTTAAGCATTCACTTAGTGCCATAATTCCGGGGGGGGGGGGGGGGGGGGGGGGGGCACTCAGGTATATTGGTGTACACATGCATGTCCATGGATTTAGAAAATGCCCCCTAAACAAGTTTCATACTTTGGTGAAAAGACACCCCTTAACAAGGATTTCGCGTGCTTTTTTTCGTAAAAATTACCCCTTCATTTCATTTCATTTCATTTCATTTCATTTATTTTCCATTTTCAACAGAATATAACAACGTAATTACATCATAATTTCATGAACCATTTTTCAACAGAATATAAAGTTATTACATCATAAATGATATCATGAATCATTTTCAAAAATATAAAAACAAACGTAAATATATCCTAAATAATATCATGAACAAAATGCATGGAATAACAATAATTTTCAAAGATAATTATAATAAATAAATGCAGAAAATGGAGGGGAATGCTAAAAAGCAAAGCTTGTATTTTGCAAACCCCTCAAAAAAACGAGGATTTCGCGTGTTTTTTTAATAAAAATTACCCCCCTAAACAGGTTTGATTGAAATATTACCCCCTAAACAAGTTTGTCTTAAATATTACTCCCTAAACAAGATTAACTTAACCAACATAAAAAATACACCACTTGAATTCAAGATCACCTTTTGCAAACTGACATATTCTTCACCTTTGGTGGATAAATTCTTCACACAAGGCAAACAAAATAAACTGCACATATAGGAACTGCTGTTGGTTAAATTAAAAATGTTATTATTTACTTCAATTATGTAGGACAGGTTTCAAACTGTGTACTCCGTTAGGTTTAATACACAATCATCATTTGCTTACTTTTGAAAAAAAGAACAACTTTTGTAATTTACTTCCAGAGAAATAAACTGTATCGGCAAGAAAATCGGACTAAAAATGTTTTGTTCGTACCATTGCCGCCGGAATGAAAATGACCCCCTAAACGCGTTTGGCCGCATTCCGTTCAGCACCCCCTTTTTGTTGAAAATCAGCGTTTTCGGACCCCTTAACACGTAACGCGCGTTACGCGTCCTGGATGAAAAAAAGACCCCTTTTTACGCGTTTTTTTGGACGCGCATGTGTACACCAATATACCTGAGTGGCCCCCCCGGGCCATAATTAAATTGACCACTAGCAATGGTTGGCAGAGCACTTGCCATACAATATGATAATAACATTGTTTGCTCGTTCATGCAGTGTAATGTCAGTGTATAATTCAAATAAATTTGTCATTCTTTTGTATTGAGAGAAGGCTTTGCGAGTTAAAGTTCTCTCACTTGTTTTTGCATCACTTATTTTCAAATGATTAATTAATCATTATTTTTCACTTTGAAACAGCATACAACTGATTTCCTTGTTGATGTTCGTGAACAGTGGTAGCAACCCTCCAAGTCAGATTTGTAGTGTATATATATATATATATATATACATAAATCCTACTTAAGGCGAAGTCGGAAGTCCTGTGCAAAAAAAATTGATGGATGGGGGAATTTGGTGTAAAGGGGAATTTTTTGATTCACCATAATGTGTTCGGCACTGTTTTTTTCCCATTTCCGTAGGGGTAGGAGGCATTCTATTGATATAAACGTAGAGGGTGCCAAATTACTTATATTACTACAAAGTTTAGTTCGGTATGAGAACTCATTTTCGTGTAATATAACGTGGAAAATCTATATATGTATAACTCTTGGGGATCTAACGTCCTGAGGTTGGACTTAGGGCGATGTCTGTTTTTCTTGATTATATCAATAGTTTGGAGATTTACTAAAAATACCTTATCGCACACAAAAGGTAGTTGTTATACGATTCTTTTTGCCATAAATGCAAATTGAATCAAATTAATTGTAAACATATACTAACATTTTGAATCCATTAATTCTCTGTAACGTCATTTCGCGCTGATATACATACATACAATAAAAAAATAAAAAATTTGCCCCTTCGTTGAATCTAGGTATATATATATATATATATATATATGTAGCTACATTACAGAGAAGTCCAACAAAGCTAAAATACAAAATAGCATGTGTACATGTTTTATTATATGCACACATTTAAATTACCTACATGTAGATCTGAAAGTTAGTTTCATTGTAAGATAATGAAGTATGAAATTAATCCATTTATCAGATTTTACACCTTTTATTAAACTTTCATTTTGTAAAAAGTACACATTGTAATAGAGGGTTAAAAAATATTAAATATAATAACATATGGTCTGTACATCATGGGGAAAGAATAAACATATGGATGGGGAAAACATGAAATGCATAAAACAAACACCAAATATTGACAAATATTGCAACTTTTCCCTAATAAAAATGAGGAATGAAATGCAAAGAAATACATGTACCTTCACCGATTCTGCTGTTCCAGGTCGAGATCCCTACAGCGAGCTGTAATATTGATGCAATACAGGAACTACAATGATTGTAAAAGTGCTCAGTCACACCACTCTATACCACCAACATGCTCAATGTACATGTCTGTGGCTGGCCTGAGAGAAAATCCAGGGCAGATTAAAAAATGCCAGGCATGGACAGCAGACATATTTGCATTATGATATCATATTTGATATAAGGTGTGAATGGTAGACACTGCAGTTCAAAGTTTGTTTTTCTTGGCATTGTGATGTTAACTATTTTAATAAGGAAAGGACAGATATTTGCTCAGGAAAATTTCTACTTCCAGAAATTAGTCATCGTCCTCAGCACTTTGCATACTAACAGCTTATAATCTTTGACAAGACCAGATCAGAAGTGTGGAGTGAAAGGGAAATCCTAGCTTTAGTAACACGGAGGAAAGGGTCAGATTTTGTTCTGTGTTTCTGTTGAAAAAAAAATAGTATCGTTTTCAATGAAAATTGTTTTTGAAGTCGAACTTTGCAAATCAAGTTTTAAGGTCTGAAATTTAAGACCTGTGGGGACAGTCCATTTACTCTTTATGGTTAGTCATAGCCTTTTTTAAAGTGCCAAATGATCCCATGTTCAAGTTGAGGATGAAAAGATTGGTACATGTCCTACCCCTGGGTCGGGTATATACTGTACCCTTCAAGATGCATGTCTGCACCTCCTGATACATAATTTGCACCTTTGTTAGTCAGGCTTCATACAAGACTGAACCCCAATGTAGGGGGTGCTGCTATTTTACCAGTATCAGTGGCAGATTGGGGGGGGGGGGGCTCAACTGGCCTGTCTCCCTCCTTTTATAAACTAATGAGGCATACCCTTAGTATACAAAATAAAAATGTACCCCCTATTGTGTTTCTTGTGCCACCTTTCTAATATTCAACCCAAAAGACTCCTGAAAAATTGGTTACCCCTTTCTTTCTTTGCTTGAAATTTTCATACTTTTCAACACTGTCTATGTCCCCCCCTCCCCTCCCTCTTTTTTTTACAGTATGAATATGAACTTTTTTTTCTTAGTTTGTTCTACATGGTTGCTCCAAATTTTCCTCTTTTATCTCTCTTTCCATTTTTTTTACAGCATTGAAGGAGAACATGTGCTCGTCCACTGTGACCTGGTAACATACATAGAGTGCCCCATCCCTCCTAGGAAGAACGAACAAAATCTCATTATTGAAAATGTTGTATTATTCTTTTATAATGGTTATTTTTCATGTTACACTGAATAATGTGGTATAACTTTTCATACATACATACATGTACTGTACCTTCATTACTTTTTCTCTTATCTTCCTCTTTCTCGTCTCACAGTATTGAAGGAGAATATGTCCCAGTACACGGTGATCTGGTAACATACAAAGAGTGCCCCATCCCTCCCAAGAAAGATAAAGTCCAAGCCGTTGATGTCCAGCTTACACACCTCAACCCAGAATCGAAACATGTGAGGTGGGGTATGGCGGGAAGCTCATAGATACCCTTCATAGAAGTGCAATGACCCCGTTACTCCGTACATGTATACATAGTAGTGCATCAAATCCTACACCTTCTTGCAGGTTCTATTGTAGTCTTACTTAGGGTTGACCTATATTAGTTGTTAGAGACCACTTAGGATTGACCACACTAGATGCAAAGGGCCTGCATCACAGACAAAGTGCATTTATATAACACTGTCCTTATGGTACTATTTAATCTTTGAGTACAAAATATATTCAGTTTTAAAACAGTATCATATTGCTCGAAAAGCATTAAACAAATTTCATCTTAAAAGAGAGATTTGCCTCTTTATAAATGCGTTTGGTTAATGCACTTAGAGGTTAAATGGTCAAATCACTTAAAAATGTTTATTGGAGAAAAATAATCAATCACTGACTATTTGGTCATAACCAAAATTGTGAGTATGTGTATGTTTGATGAGTGGGTTAAAATGTTGGCCACCCATCCAAACAAGTGCTATCAATGTCACACAGCTTTTGCGTCAATTGTGGTCAGCTTCTTCTACATGTAGTTACAAGACCTATTTTAGTTGTGGTCCTCTTTTAGTAGCAGGACCTCATCTCTTTGTAATAGCTTTATTTACAGATAGAGTTGCATGAAATTGCACAAGGGATTTTTCAAACAGCCATATGTATTAAACAACCATATGCATTAAGACTTCAGACAACTTAGTTGTGCCGTATGCATGTATGTATTTCTCTTACCCTTTGATAATTCATGGCTATTTTTTGTTGTTGTTGGGGGTTGCATCTAAACACAAACACACAACATGTCTTTTGCAAAGAAAATGAATAGCATTTAAGTAATCATGTATGAGTACTTAATCATATAATTGCATTTTCAAAGCATTTTTAGTGTAACTGAATGATTCCTAACATACAGTGTGGTTGTCAAAGATAAATGAGTACATATGAAATGATAGGTACTACATACAGTGTACCAAGTATTTTCAATATATATCTATTTTTATTACCTCTTATGCACCAGAAAATCCTATAAATGTACCAAATTTCTTAGAGAATCAGACTTTTTCCAGGATAATTCAAGGGTATTTTTATATTATTAATTTGTATGTTCTTGTGAATTGTATACATTTTTTTAGCACTTTAATGTGAAGAATACATAATTTGCAGTTGAAGTTGAAACAAAAAACGCACACCTGTATATTTGTGTAGGGAGTTGCACCCGAAGCACAATATATTTTGTAAGAAAATGTGTTGTACTGGTTATTGTACTACTTTTGTTTAATAGCAGGATTTGTTATGTAGTCTTTTTATTTTGATCAGATCCGTGTATATTGTTTTGTATAGTTCACAAGTTTTGCCTTTAGTGTATGAAGATTTTTCAGTTTTATTGAGTAGTAGATGTACAATTTAAATGTAGAGAGTTTAATCCAATCTTGCCCACCATTCTCTTCCATAAAAGATTAATCATTTCTGAAGATTTTAAACTAAGGACAGATCATCATTTTAGTCATTCTTAATCATTTGAATTGAATACTATAACTACAGCAATGAAAGTACTTGCCCCCCCAAGTGTTGTCAGTAAATTCTAGAAATTGAAATAGGAGTAATGTTTCTTCTTACTACCAGCTGATCTTTTTATTAATCCAGTTATTTGGTTATCAAAAAAACTATGTTGGAAAGGCAGTAGTGCTACATGTATTTGTTGGCCATTTCATCATCCCACGATATAGACAGGTACTAATAACATGTATGAAGGCATATAACATCTCACGTGTAGAATTGCATTTTATTGACAATCATTTCTTATATTTTTCAATTGTTTAGTTCTGTCTTTAGAAGTAACAAAAGGAATGAAAAGCAAATCAAGGTAGTAAACATCACATTATATCTTAAATACATTTTAAATCTCAAATATTAATGTGGAAACATGGAAAACAGTCTCTCTTTTTTTTTCGTGGGCATACTCTAGTGTGAGATTTCAACAATTGCAATAGGTTTGTTTGAAAGTATTTGTTTTTGTGTTCGCAACTTTTATTGATAGGGAGAAAAAAATGTCTATTCTACTGATGTAGAAAACTTGATTTGTATTGTCACAATTCATGTATTCTACCATTTGCATTCCAGTAATTGCACTCAATATTTGGCTGATATTGAGTTCCCCAATCATTTCCACAATATGTCAGGATTCCTCTTTCAAATTTATATAGACAATTCGGGGAATAATTAGGGCAATAGCTGAATAGCAAGGTTCTTTAGACTCAGGGAAAGGATAGGTAAATCGAGGAGGAGGATATTTTGTTTGATGTTTGCAGTGAAACATTAAATTCCAGTGGTTTTGCATGATAGAAATTGCTTTACATAATCATTTACATTTGTTAACTTTCAGAATCAAGATCTTGTTTTTCTAAAATTTAGATACTTTTTTTGTTCAGACTATAGTGGAGAAGTATTTATGATTTGCACATTTGCACAGTTTGTTGTGAAATGATCTTGGCATAATTCATGTACCTGCCCATAGAATTCTTCTATTCACTTATGATTATTCTGTATCCTTTTGCGAATTCTTTATGTAATATCATAATAAATAAAAATTGATTATGTATACATATTATAGATGAAATGTGTAACTCAAAATTCAATATCATTGTTTCAAATACAATTGACTTTTACGCATGATTTGGACTTCATTGAATCCAGTATAGATAAACTTTGTAAACAATGTGACCTTAAAAATGGATCAAAGTATATTGTGCACCAAAGATGTTTGGTATTATGTATTATGACAATAATCACTTTATACTGTCTGTTATGTAGTGGTAGCATTGTGTATTTTAACATGCATCATGTTAAAGTTAAATCATTTACTGTGCTTGCTAATATTGTAGCTCTGTTGATGATACTACATAATGTACTTTGTATGAATCCAATTTACAGGAGTTAAGTTGTAAGTAGAGAAATAGTTTGATTGAGATATCGATTATTAATACCTCAAGTCATTTTCTATTATCCTCTTCCTCCTGTCCCCACCCCTTCCCCTCATCTTTCCTACCTCCCCCTTTCCACTCCTCTCCAATCTTCCCCTCCCCTCCCCACCTCTTCCTCTCCTCCCCCCTCCCTACCCATTCTTGCTTCTTCCCACCCTTCCATCCCTCCGGCCAACCCCACAATTTCCCATCCCCTCCCAACCCCTTTCCTGTACCCTTCCCCTTTCCCACCCCTTCACCCCCCCCCCCCACCCCCCCTTCCCCACCCCTCCCTCTTCCCCACCTCTCCCTCTTCCCCATTTTACTTGGTAATTATTCACTACAATGTGTGTGGGATACCTAGTATTATACAATGCTCATTGTAAATGTAGGTTATTAGTAAACATAGGCTAGTCCAAGGTATTTTGTCCCATAAGTTACCGATTACATTTATGATTTTAGTATACCTGATTATGATATTAGTTTAGTAGCCCTATTAGAGCTTGGGTCAGGCCAGATATGAAAAAAAACACTATGAAAAGAAGTTTCAATGTTAATCTTCCACTCAGTAATCATGGTAATGTCAATACGCATTTGCATTGACCCACTAGCATTGCTGGTGCGGATGTATGCAGCAGCAATTGACCAAATACCTTGGACTAAACCAAGTTTTATGGATATCATCACTTGTTTTGAATAGTTATTGACCTTGTAAGTATTGACAATAACATGAGTATGATATTAATAGAAATGTTATTATCACAAAAGATAAATTACAATATAGTTGCTGTAATTCAAGTTTTGACAACTCATTGTTTTAAAGTGCATGTACCTTCTTAATACTTTATTCAACATGCATTTGCAAAACTCTTTAAATATGTACTTAGCTGTTTCAGTAATATCATCCACTTTCATTGCATTCCAATGGTATTATGACTATTTGTAATTTACATTTTAAGTGTTTTTCTGGCAAAAGAATCTACAGCTGTATTTCACAATTTGTTTTTCTCAGCAAGTTCCATTAAGTGTTCTGGACTTCTATTAACTTATTATGATGCATTACTGAGAATGCCATGGCTAGGTCTTTATAATTGTAGCATATTTAATATACTTCTGATTATGATCATGGTAATTATTTTCATGCAATCTCAATTTGCAGATGGATGAAACTTTGTAACAATTGCTCAGTGATTTTAGTGAAGAAGTTGTTACTGCAGTAATTTGTTATTTGATGAAACCTCTACATTCTAGGGTTTATAATTGTTTGAAATTTACTATATTGTGAGTGTAATGAAAGATAGTATACTGTATAAACTGAAGTTCAATATATTCATGTTCACAATGCTTTTATTTGATTTGTGCTTCCTTGTTTGTGCATGATCAGTTGATGAGGTTCGGTATTAATTGTTGTTTTAAGAATTGTGCCTTGGTCAGATATCGAGTTGAGTTAAGTGAATGATGGTGAGAAAGGGAGAGAGAGAGAGAGTATGAGAGAGAGGGGGGAGTGAAAGAAAGAGATAGAAAGAGGGGATAAATATGACAGAAATACAGCTCAAAGCAGAAAAAGTGATACAAACATTGCAAATAGATGTATTCTAGATGACTATGAGTCTAGGCCATTTAAAAAATATACATGTATAGGTCTAGATTAATAATTTACACATCACAAAACAGAATACAGTACTAGTAAATCAGTAGGCCAATTTCTTTATTTTTATGAAAAACCAATATTTCTGTGTCTTTTGATTAGCTAATATTATTCACCATATTTATGATTTACAGAATTATATGAAGTAGAACACATTTATTCATAATGAAATAGTGATTGAGTAAATGAGCATTATTTTCTTGGTTCGACTTTAAAATACCGGTAATCTTTTTCTTCATTATTCAAATATTTCATGCAAATTCTTACCAATTTTCCTTATTTGTGATCGACTAAGAGGTACCGTACTGTAAGTGTAACTATCAACACAAAAAGCTAGAATTTTACGACAGATTGATGAGCAAAATGTGCCTACTTCTAGGACCTTTGGGAGTTGGAAAAACGCTTATTTTGAAGCGGCTGCAAGATATCCTTTTTCAACATTTTATTACATTGGCATTCAATATCCATAAAGTGGTAAATTTTAATATTAAAAAATTTCGAGTAGACCTGTAGCACCATTTGTAATATTTTGTGTAAGCAATTCCAATGCAGCAGGCGCAGTAGACCGAAAAATCAGTCTATTTCGTTCGGGGATATGCTCCGCTGAGACTACGTTTGGCTTCACGGAATCCCGCTCCTACATAGACCGAAGTCTGCCCCAGCCCCCCCCCCCCCCAAAAAAAAAAAAAAAAAAAAAAAAATGTATCAGATATCCACGATTTTACAAGTAGATTTTGATGAAAGAAATGTGTTTTGCTGGCATCGTCGATATTTTCCCCATATTGTAGCTCGCCGATTCAAACAAGTTGAAATCACTAGTGCGCAATTGCTGGCAGTTCCGTGTGTGTGCTCTACATACACTGGGAAAACAGTACTGGCAGACTGGCGGTCCCAGCGATGGCATACTAGTGATTTTGAGTCATTTGAATCGGTGCTACATGGTTTAGAATACACCCACTCACAGGACCATATATGGATAGCCTGGAAGGCTCTTTGAAGAGTAAAAAAAAAAAAAAGCTGATGCTACTCTTCAAAGAGCCTGGTTTTTTAACCCCACTCTGCAATAGAGCAGCCATTTTAGAGTCTAAAGAACCTCCTGAAAATCACCTTTACCGTGAGCCAGCTTCTCTCATCTCCTCTTCACCATAGCTTTAGAATATTAAAACCCCATTTTTTACCCTAGAATTAAAAAGTATTAGGGAAAAAATGTGAAATATTAATTTTAATGGTTACCGATAGGTTGAATGTTGTCCGAACGACGCCCCGAAAAAGCCTTCACTGCGCTCGTAGACCCGGAAGTGTCCCGTAATGTCATCGACCTACAGTCAATCACGCAATTTTCAGATCCACCATACGTTAGACAAGACCGCTACAAGCACGCGGGCATCGCACGCATTTTAATTGTGCGTCTTCAGCATGCATGCAGTAGCGGTCTTGTCTAACGTATGGTGGATCTGAAAATTGCGTGAGTGACTGTAGGTCGATGACATTACGGGACACTTCCGGGTCTACGAGCGCAGTGAAGCTGCAGAGGCTTTTTCAAGGCGTCGTTCGGACTACCGGTAACCATTAAACTTTTCACATTTTTTCCCCAATATTTTTTAATTCTAGGGTAAAAAAATGGGGTTTTAATATTCTAAAGCTATGGTGAAGAGGAGATGAGAGAAGCTGGCTCACGGTAAAGGTGATTTTCAGGAGGTTCTTTAGACTCTAAAATGGCTGCTCTATTGTAGAGTGGGGTTAAAAACCAGGCTCTTTGAAGAGTAGCGTCAGCTTTTTTTTTTTTTTTACTCTTCAAAGAGCCTTCCAGGCTATATATGGAGCTGTGTCAATTTCAGCCTGTCACAACCTCAGAGTTGAAGAGGTAAAAACACCAATATAATTGGCAAAATTTTGAGAAAATACTTCTTTCTACATTTTAGAATGATAGAATATCTAATTTCATGCCAGATCCTTTGATAGGATCTTTATCATCTTGATCAAGTGAAATTTTCAGGCTGTTTTTGGTCGGTGATCTTGCTCCTCTGCCGCACATATATGTGCAAGATATCACACACTTGCTATGGGAGGCAATTGCTCATGGTATGAAGGTACAGAGTGCGAGGTTAATATATTAGCATGTTAAGAACCCACTGCACTATTCGAAGAAGAGTAGGGGGAAACCCCAGTGTAGTGGTACACTTGCACATTCCAATCAGTTATATTGGGAGGGGAGACCAGAGGATTACAGTGATTCGGTTCGCTTTTCCCCTCCCAGGCACAGGTGACGCCAAATACTCAAAAATAATAATAATAATAATTAGTAAGAATAATAATAAGAAAAGATGGTCATAACTTTGTTTGTGATCCACAGAGATATCACATATGTAGCTTACATTTTGTTTCCCAAACAAATAAGTGACAATCGCCTACCCCATAGAGTGGAGACAGTTTGTGACATTGCTGCCGTCATTTATAGGCTTTAATTCTTTTCATCAAAATCTATCAAAAATGTGAAATTAAAAGAGAAAAGTATTAGGTGTAAACAAAAGCAACTGACTCTTTTGACTGTTAATAACTCAAAAGTTTAAACATGTATCAAAATGAGGTTTTCACATTGTAAAGTTGAAGGATGTCAAATTTATTTGGAGTAAGTGTTATTTCTTTGACTACTATTCTTAAAATAATGCTCTGAATATTTAATTAGGTTTTCACTTTTTGAAAAATCAAGGCAACAAAATCTGTGTGTATCAGTAATTACTTCAGAACACAACAATTGCTATTGTGCATGGCCGCTGAAATTCCAGATCATCTCTTTTAAGCCAGAGCCATGAATCATTGATGACAGGGGATAGCAATAGGTTGGCAGGTGTGATGCACAGTGGTATTGTTGTGTTCTGAATTAATTACTGATACACTCAGTATTTGTCAAATGTTTTTTTTTTACACCTTGTACAGTATGTGTACTTTAGAAGGATATATATGATATAACAGTGATGAATGATATAAAAGTACAGTGAGAAGAGGTTGCTTTTGCCAAAGTTGAAATAGTAAATTAGTACACATAAGGATATTACTTATATGCATGTGATGTTCCTTGACAATATGATTACTGTATTCTAGCAAAGGTTCATTTGAAAACCTTAATGATGCTCCATCAACTATACCAACTGTGAGTATGGTTAAGGGGTCATTCACAATTATCAACATTTTCACAAGTGTACAAACCATACACCTTTTAAGACCCCCCCCCCCCTCCCCCCCAAAAGTGTACGAAGAAAAATGTTGATTTTTTTCCCACATTATAAAGCTACGGTCACAAAGGTCCTTAATTTAATTTTTAACACGCTCCATCTTCAGCAGGGCTTTGTCAAGAACTTCGGTGAAGAGAGCACATTGCGTAGACGCAGTGCGCGCGCCACAACTTTTGACCTTCCAACACGGCATCTGCTCGTTTACGGTGCTCATTCACAAACACAAAAGCATTTATGAAGTTCATATATTTGTTAACGGGATTTTTGTGAACAATGCACCCTCGCTTAAGGAGGAATTTTGTTAGATTTTCCGGGTCAGTAGGTCTATTGTCCCTATTGTTCGCCATCTTTGACATTGTTTCCACGTACGTACGCGCACGTGTTTTCTACATATGGAGTGCGCGAACTAACGGTCAGCGGGGAAAGTTTCCAGCGAGACGAGAGGCCGTGATCAGACGGGACAGGGGATGGGCGCGAGAATATGGATCGACATTTTTATAAATTGGAAAGCGTACGCCGGGTGTTGACCCCCTCCCCCCCAGCGTACGGTTTGTACGCTCGTGAAAATGTTGATAATTGTGAACGGCCCCTAACATTTCATATTGCTGCTACCAATTATAGTTGTTGCAGAGTTACTCTCAAGTCAGGAAGAGTAGAGAGTAACCCAGTTAGAAAGCTTAAAAAGAGCCCTG
Organism: Heliocidaris tuberculata; assembly: GCA_025618425.1. NCBI lineage: Eukaryota > Metazoa > Echinodermata > Echinoidea > Camarodonta > Echinometridae > Heliocidaris > Heliocidaris tuberculata. The sequence continues at coordinate 31,380,573 of CM046836.1, forward strand.
GAAAGTTACCAAGAGTTGGATGGCATGATGAAATTAGGATATATCCTAATATACATATAAGAACAACTCCTGCTTGTATGATATATGATGGGGGGACATACATGTAAAGCTACAACTTTATTTCCAGCCCCTAAAAAGTCATCTTATTCAAGGGTTTATGAAAATTTCTTAAAATATCTTGGTTCTACATATGCTGAAGTAAAATCACTGAGAAAATTACGACGGACGAATGTCATTAGCATTCATTCACATTTTGTTCGACAAAATAAAAGGGTCCTAAAGAAATGAAATAAATAAATGAATGCAAATCTAGATTTTGAAGCTGACTGATGTGAATTTCACCCTGATTTCCAAATAGTGATAATATCACAAAATTAAAGGGCAATTACTCATTCTTTTTGGCAAATGTAAATGATATTCTTGTTGCTCAGTCACACCAAAAGTTTGGCGTATTGAACGTGACGCATTGCACGTCTTTGCAAGGTGCGTAGGTTTAGGACCCCTGGCCATATATTTCTTAAATAATCATTTTACACTGACTGAATAAAAGGGGGAGCTGAATTGTTACATGTTTACATTTATTACAACAAAAACTTAATGACTGCTTTTTTATGGTTATGTATGTTGATTGAAATTAAATAAGATTTTATGTAGACCAAAAATGTAAAGACTAAGGGAGAACATGTACTTTGATTTAGTAGCCCTCTTAAACCCTGCTTTGATATTGCGGAAAATAGTTTACTCATCTGTTAAATAGAAAAGTATGGGAAGGAGAATGATGTTTCCATTTTACAATACAATTCTGTTCAAAAAATTAAAATTCATGTAATTATTGACAGCAGTATTATGGTCGATATGAATATGTGTGCTATAGGTTATGGCTTTTATCTTCTCCATTCTATCTTTATTTTCTGTGGATAGGTTGGGACAAATCTAACCAATGTCCAACTCAACAAGAAGAATGAGATCAGAGTGAGAGAGTTGGGAGGCATGATGGCCCCCATATGGCCAAACTACTTCACTGATTGTTCAATAGTACTGGTAAGTAGACTGAATAATGGCCTAGTGTTAAAGTCTCTTTTACCTTCTTCGCAATAGGTGTTGCAGGCCCGGGGGGGCCACTCAGGTATATTGGTGTACACATGCGCGTCCCAAAAAACGCGTAAAAAGGGGTCTTTTTTTCATCCAGGACGCGTAACGCGCGTTACATGTTAAGGGGTCCGAAAACGCCGATTTTCAACAAAAAGGGGGTGCTGAACGGAAACGCGTTTAGGGGGTCATTTTCATTCCGGCGGCAATGGTACCAACAAAACCCTACATAATTGAAGTAAATAATAACATTTGTAATTTAACCAACAGCAGTTCCTATATGTGCAGTTTATTTTGTTTGCCTTGTGTGAAGAATTTATCCACCAAAGGTGAAGAATATGTCAGTTTGCAAAAGGTGATCTTGAATTCAAGGGGTGTATTTTTTATGTTGGTTAAGTTAATCTTGTTTAGGGAGTAATATTTAAGACAAACTTGTTTAGGGGGTAATATTTCAATCAAACCTGTTTAGGGGGGTAATTTTTATGAAAAAACACGAGAAATCCTCGTTAAGGGGTAATTTTTACGAAAAAAAGGGGTGTCTTTTCACCAAAGTATGAAACTTGTTTAGGGGGCATTTTTTAAATCCATTTACACGCATGTGTACACCAATATACCTGACTGGACATGTGAACTAGTTGTTTTTTCCAATCAGTGAAAATCTACCTGCTTTAGGTTCGCTTCTACTTCTGTTCTTTGTGCGAGCTTTGTTGGACCTTTGTCATTGTCTTATTGCATTTGCTGTCGCTGATGCAATACAGCACTATTGTCAGTCCATGCAATTGTTACAGAGCATAACATTTCTGCAACCCACACAATGTGCCCTGTGTGTAAGTTTTCTAAATCAAATATCTGATTTGGCTAGTGTCTCATCTTCTAATTGATTAATGTTTTTTTCCCCCTGCAGTATGTAGTTGATGTGTCAAATTTGTCCCAAGTTTCCAGTGCTTGTATCCAGCTTCTTCATGTACTCTCTGACCCTAATCTACAGAATGCTTCCATCCTGATCATTCTAAACAAAAGGTGAGTCTAATGATGTGCAGGTTACATGAAATCAGGGAATAATTACAAACTGATGAAATCTAACAAAAATAAAAGATACTCTATATGTCATATTCATATTTTAAAAAAAAACACAAAAAATTGTAGAAGTGGCATAGCTGAGTGGTTCAATCACTTAACTGGGAATGCAAAGGTTGTGGGTTCAAGCCGGGACACTGCACTTATATCCTTGAGCAAGGCATTTTATCTACATTGCTTCTCTCATACACTCATTTACTACAATTGTATGCCATATTTGATAGGTCAAAATGCAAAGTTCACCCTGGTATATGTTCTTCTTTGACAGTGACCTGCCTCCTCCTATGAGCATCCTGCAAATCAGGGCCCTGCTTCACCTGGAAGACCTAGCAGTCTCAGCCAGTCAGAGGATAGATGTGCTAGAGGTCAGTGCACTCACAGGTCAAGGGTTAGATGATGTCGTCCGGTGGCTCAACTCCAATGCCAAGGGATGAGATGGCGACATGTCTCACTTGATGGCTAGTACTTCAATTGACCAGTGAGTTGTACAACACATGCTTGGTGATACATGCTCCGCAGTCATTCTCTACAGGAACCGAAATCCTAACTTCAATCCTGGACCTAACCTAACCCTAACCCTAAACCTAAGCTCAAAGCTAATCACAACCCTATCCCTAAAACTATGTCCTTGACAAAAGAAAGCTTGGAACAAATGTCGCTGAAGCAAGTGTTCAGTCACCAACCAGTGGATTCACTTTGGATGCTTTCATTTAAGTAGTGATTATCCAGGGAGGACAAAAAATGTTTTTCATGGATTATTGGACAAGTCCAAGGTATTTGTTTGAATGTCCCACAGGTTACCAAGTATTATGGTATCATGAACATGATACTTGATATTTGGTAGGTTCAAAGCTGTAGTAGGACATGCATATTCATATAACCATCATATACATGTACATGTATACTAAAATCTTTGATGTAACATGTATGGGGCAACATAACTCGTACTTGCCCTCTTATAAAGGTGATGACTACCAGTCTTGTGATTGCATGGAAAGGAACTGCTCAGAATTTTTTCTGAATGGGTGACTGAAAAATAATCTTCTAAGTGTGTTTTTTTTCTTCGAATTTATCAGCTCAGGAAAGTGAAGAAGTGTAAAAATATGACTTCTAAGGTTTTAGAATTATCAAAATGATTTAATTTGGCCTAAATCAGATTTATTTTATTTATTTATTTTTAATATAAGTCAAGGGCGGTGGTGAGCTTCACCCTATGCTGAGTTCGCCACTGCAATTAAAGATAAAGTTGAGTTCTAGTCATGCATTTATACTGTGAAAGAAACTGTCTGAAGGCAACTGGGAAAGGTTGATCATGTCTACATAGAAATTGGTGTATACTGTGAGGTTTTATAATCATCAAAACGATAAGAAATTAACCCAATTTTGCTGAAAAGCACATGCACTACACAGAAACGGGTATATGGGACTGCACACACATGTATCATGAATGTTTGACCCGAACACTTCAGCTATTTCTCATCATATTTGGATTATGAGAGCATTTGAAGAGCAATCTTTTCAGGGAACATTTTTACTATGATCTTCTTCCAAACTGACATAAAAGGAATGAGAATGCTCGCAAATTATTTTTCACCTCTCCCAGAACTCAACCTCCTCTTTAGAAATCAATAGTCATGACTGTGTTGATACACGCGCTACTTCTCTTTTTGCAAAAAAGTTAGAATGTGAAATTTGGCGAGAATTTGAAATTCTGCAATTATGCATTGATAGATGGTGTACCATTTTGAGTACAAATGAAAACTAAGCTTTGCAAAACATATGCAAGGAGGCCCTGGTATTCCCTTACATGAGCTCTTACTGTGGCTGCAGTTTATGAAGGAGGTGCCTACGTGTGTATGAAATTCATATGGACACTGCTTCTAATTAAATTTCAAATCTAGCAGTTGATACTGCATGTATTACATGAAAAGCCGGTTTCCAGCCCCTTTATTCTGAGGGAAGTTCTAATACTATTTTTCTTAATGTATCAAGAAGTTTTTCAGGACTACATAATGGATACACATCCTTGCCTTCATAATAATTTAAACAAAAGTCTTAACCCTTTTACCACAAGAAAATTGTTCGACTTCCATTTTCAATTCAGCCTTTTATTTTATCTTCCCTTTGCATGTACACTGTACAGCTTAAATCTTATTTAATCTTTGAAAAGTATGTATGAATTGAATGCTTCCTACATGTATATATAGATCCTTACTTACATTTTGTGAAAATGTCTGTTCCTACTCCTCTTTTATGTGTGTGGCAATCAGCAGAAAATGTGCAATAGTAACTCAATTTTCAATGTCATATTCATATATATTTGTCATTAGCAGTCGTTTTCAGGTAAAGCTTATTTTAGGGAAGAAATAGAATGTATTTTACCATTGTACAACATATTGCATGTTCAGGTTTATGTATCATTTGATATAAGTGTACATTTTGTTTGAATAGTTGAGGGGGAGACCTAAGAAACATATACTTATTTGTATCCGGACAACTACCCCCCCCTGGACAATTCCCCCCCTCCCCCGGACAACCAACCCCTGAGGACATTTACCCACTAGGACAATTACCCCTCAGGAGTCAGGACAATTAGCTCCCAGGACAACTACCCAGGCTTATGACTATTACCCCCCAGGACAATTACCCCCTAGGACAACTACCCCCAGGACAACCACCCCCTTAGGACATCTACCCCTACACAACAGTTTCCCCCATGACAATTACCCCTCAGGACATTTACTCCCTAGGACAACTACCCCCTAGGACAACTACCCCCTAGGAAAATTACCCCCAGGGCAATCACCCCTTAGGACATCTACACCTAGGACATCTACCCCTAGGACAGTTATCCCTAGGACAATTAGCGCTCAGGACAATTGCCCCCCAGGACAACTACCCCTGTGAAAATTACCCCAGGACAACCACCCTTACAACATCTACCCCTATGACAATTACTTCCAGGACAGTTATCTCCCAGGACAAATATCCCCATGGACAATTACACCCCAAGGACAATTACTCCTGGGACAATTACCTCCCAGGACAACTATCTCCCCCTCCCTGAGGACAGTTACATGGCAGTAATTGCCAAGAGTAGTTGTCCTGGGGGTAGTTGTCCTTGGGGGTAATTGTCCTCGGGGTAGTTGTCCTGGGGTAATTGTCCTGGGGTAATTGTCCTGGGGGCAGTTGCCCTGGGGGTAATTGTCCTCGGATTATATTTATTCACTTCTTTATATGTCAAAAAGATTGCTTCCTCTCCTGAATGCATGTTCATGTACCTAGTCATTTGCCTTTTTCAACATAGTGATGACAGCACCCGGGATATTTTTGGCGATGGTGTATGCAAAATGTCTGTTAGAACAAAAAAAAATTGTATTGTGTGACACAAATGCTTACATGATATGTACTATTTTATACCTTATCACCGACGTAACCAAAGGTGATGCAGGGTCAAAAGTTTTAATAATGGAGAGGACATGAGCTGCTTTTAACCCATTGTCTAGAGGAGCTGGATGGCACCTGTATTAAACATATGGGAGTCAGAGAATTCAGTAGTCAGTGGGTTGAAATCAGAAATTGGTTTGTTTTCATTGACAGATGTTCTGTATAGAAGGGGGAGGGGTAAATTGACCAAGTCCCTCTGTATTTCACCATGATGTCATGAGGTTTTCTGTGATCTGTTTTCTCAATAAAACATTTTAAAGAAACTACTTACATAATTCTCAATGATTGCCTTTCAGATAGGAAACTTACTTACCAGATCCCCCCCCCCTCCCACTGTAGTATAGTAAGTGCAAATAATTTTTTTTTTGGGGGGGGGGGTGAAAATGGAATTGACATTTCTGAATATGGATGTAAGTGTTCATGTTAATGGTATACTATTAAACAATTTCAAGTAAAAGTGAAGATGTCTGCACGGTGCATAAATCTATACTTAATTGTTTGAATATGATAACTGGAACCCTTCAGGCAAGAGTATTTTGTGATATATGTGTTTAAAGAGAACTCTGTTTAAAAAAAATTGTACATATTCCAGTTGCAGCTAAAAAACTTGCGAAGGCAAAATGGCTTTAATTGTCTAAAATGTTTCTGTATTTGGAGAAATTAGTAGATACACTCAGTGCACACCTGTACATGTATATTAGGCTCCCTAAATCCAGTAGCCCTAGAAATCACATAAAATGTCCAAAAGTTTGTTTTGAAACTATGGAAAATAATTGGTTTATTATTAACTTTTGTATACACCTATCAATATAAATTCAGTTTCATTTTGTGGTTCACTTGAAAGAGAACCACCGGATGTAAGTTGCCACTTGATAGCATATTGAAAGTGTAAATGAAAGGTTCAGTTTCATGTAATTAGATAATACTAGCCAGAAATGTACGGATAGACAGAA